>BEWF01000147.1:0-95491 GCA_002583695.1 Pleurotus salmoneostramineus
TTGTGTGCGATGTACGCGTATCTAGTACATGGTGGTCGGAGGATAAGTGAGTATCGAGACGGGCAACGGAAGCTACCTATAAATAGGTTACGTAACCTTGGCCTGAGCGTTGCTTCCAAGACAATGCAGTGCCAAAGAGAAACTACTAGGAGACTCATACGGACAGATTCACTGGCGCTCCGAGCTAGGACGCCAAAAGAATTTGTCTAGAGTCCAAAGTACATCGCTGATCTCTAGTTTAAGTATAACTGAAGTGAGTTGTTATATTTATCTTCCCGAGGTCGTGCTTCACGGTATGTTCGTTTTTTGCATTTGATCAAGGGAGTGTTGTCAATACTTCTATGCTCGATCCTCAGCCTGGCCTTGTTCATCGGGCCATTCGAAGGACTTGGCGTCGGCATGCGCTCCCGGTCTTTCCCTCCGCATTTCCTGGAGACCTCGTCGAGACCCTCCGACCACAAAAATGGCTACTCAACTCTACCCTCTTCGCCATCGACGCTTCCTCCCTGGTTTGCTCAGTATTGTTGCTCTTCTTCCCCGCCTAGAACACGTAATCAAGTTGAACCGTCCTCGAATATGTTCTACGAAAATCCTTCACATGTCTGTTGTCCCAATCCTATCCTTGATAGGCATGTGAGGCAAACTCTGATGCAAGTCCGGATCAAATGATCAAGAACATGGAACATTTGTTCGGTATGGTGGTTGAGAAATGAGATCCCGGGTCGGATTAGATCTGTTCGTTACAGAAAGGGCCAACTGTTGACCCCATCTCATGGTGGCATTGGTCATTCGGCAGCCAAAAGTGGCCATATCATATAAAGTAGGTGCTGCAGGTCGTAACATACCCCACTTCCTCTCAAATTCAGGCGCGGCACAAATGGATGGTCCGTAGCTTGTGTTTCTATTTCCTGACGACCGAGTTCACTCATCGCGCCCTCAGTCACGCTACCCCACCCTAGCCACTACTACTTCCAAGACCCAAATGTTCTGACAGGTGAAGCGAAGCCACTCATGTCGTTCATAGGAAAAACTAACTGTTGATCTTCGTTCCATCTTGGAGTAGAAGACATCCTTCTCAAAAGCGTTTCGGGCCAGGAAATTATCGCCTTCGGGGTCTACCCTGACACTTCCCCTTCTTTAGGCATCCTCGTTCACAGGACGAATGATGCAGAGGAACTGTGGGCTTGTAAGAGTACCCCATTCCTCTCATTTCACCTGCTCACTAGCTTTTGCCTCTAGCCGTTCCACCACGCCAGCGGTGGCAGGTACCATACCCTGGTCTATTAGATTCATCTGCAGGCTCCATGAAATATGGTCACCCGCAGCAGGATACGCAAATCACCGACCCCATTACCCCTTCCAAGCTGCAAGAATATTCGCCCAGTACTTGGACCGAGCCTAGTGGTCCTAATATCCCAAGTGATTGGCCTGGAGACGCAAAGACCAAACCTCCGCGTATGACGCCTCGCCGCAGGATGATTTCCACTGCAGCTGTACTCCTGGCAGCGGAGAAAAGGCGAGTTAATCCCCACAAGTTCTTCTGCGAGTACTGTTCGAGAGGCTTCACAGCGAAGCATAATTATCAGCGTGAGTACACCCTTCCTTTCACTCTTAAAATTCAGGCGTAGCTCTCAACCCATTTTTCAAGGTCACGTCGCAGCACACAATGATAGAAGAGCTTTCCATTGTCACTGTGGATCAAGTTTCATCACAAAATCTGACCTCAAGCGACACCAGGAACGCACCAAAGCACATTTAACATCAAAACGCGAGTCCTTCGACCTCTCCAATCCGGCGCTGCACATCGGAAACAGATATCCAACTCGTTGCCATGATGTGGTCGTGCAGTAGGAAGTTTCCTTGCCATTCAATCATTACTGTACAGTTTCATTTTTATTTATACCTTCTTTGTTCTTTAATTTTTATCTCAATGACGTGGAATGCTCTGCATGACCCGCTCCACTCGGCTTGATGCCCTTATATCCTTGGAACGTCTCCTTTTAATAGAACCAGACTCTTCGGTTGCGAGCCTCAAGTCTCAAGAACCTTCGAACCAGACGGGCCAGCAAGCAATGGAAGGAAGGCTGGTCATGTGCCGGCATATGAACTCGCCACACATAAAGCCTTGGGTCTTCTGTTGTTAATTTGAAATGCAAAGAAAAATGAGAGGGACGTGCGCATGCAGCACGAACGCTCCCCTGACCTTCGGAAACTTCCGTCTCCGCGAGGATGTTCAATCACCGCCAAACATTGCATCTGTTCTCGACCTGTTCGCTCATGAGAACTTTTCTCAGCGAAGCACGGAGGCGAGTAACGCTACTATCTCAGTCAGCAAATCTATCCTCATTGACACGGTATACAGTGTCAATGTAAAGCTGTTCAACGTTCAAGGCATACGCTTCCATATGTATACTATGAATGCTTGAGCGCCGAAAATTTCATCAATCAATCTGAACCACGAAGTAAACTTGCAAAGCCAAGGTAAAGCCAAACTAGGATATCGCACTTGGGCCACAATTTTCTGTTTTCTGAACTTTTGATAATGAGTTGCACTGACCTAATTATACTCAGGTACTTACTCTAGTGCATGCTCGCTTCATATTCTGATCGTTGGAGAAAGCTGTGGCATCGGCAGGTTGCGGGGCCGGGACTGAACAATTTGCTCACTCTTGGGCGCGCATTGTCAATCAGTTCAGAAGAATTACTCGGCTACTGGGACGCGTGGCCTTTTAACTATGTTTCTGCCACCAGCACCGGCAAAGCTTTCCTGTGTCCACTGGAGGTCCTTTTCCAAACCTGCTTCCTGGGCTTGGCTTTTGGATATTTTCATTCACGCTCTCCGCTCAGCCTGATCAACTCTTGCCGCGTTTTACTGGTCCGGCACGCGCGAAGTTGTCATTTCATTCTTTCAGCACCTGGTCGGGAACATCGTCACGCCAATCTCACGAAGACTCTCTGTCCCCAGATCCGCCTATCGTCGTCCTGGAACTAGCCTAACTTTTGCAGAATGGAAATTCCCGATCAAATGATGAGGGACATATCTCTGTCGCGGTGCTTGAAACATGAGATGCTGGATTGGTTTTGGTGACGCGTCCATCATAGGCCAGAATCCCAGTGGGAGCCAGTCGATGATTACATCCCATGGTAGTACGTGGCTCCCAATCTGCAGCCGGAGTACTCCAGGCGCTATAAAACGAGTCGAAAAGGAACCCCGCTTTCTGCAACTTCAAGCGAAAATCAGATGAATCGTCAGTAGCTTCTTATTTTCTTCGCAACTTTTGTTGAAGTATGCCAAGACACAGGGCCCCAGCACAGCTCCTACCCGGATTTAAACGTTCTAACCGGTGAGGTAAAGCCACACACCGCGTTGCTATTGACTCAACAGAGTATTGTTTCTTCTTGGAATGGGATAGGAAAACCAGTCCTTTGCGCGCCTGTCTATGGTCATGAGCTCAACGACATTGGCGCTACCGCAGAAGCGGGTGGCTCGTACGCGTACTCTCATTCGCTCTCCTTGGACAATTTAAACAACGCAACAAATTATGATAGGGGACTTTGGGCTCGTAAGTCTCCGCTTCTTCAATTCCATACCCGCTCACCAAAATTTACCCCAGCTACGACGCTGGACGCCCTTGCGGTACGCTACCCTAGCTTGCTCACCTCCTCCATGCAATATGAGCATTCACCACTAGGAATGCAAGGTGCCAACCTCACGACCCGGTTTGATCAGCGCGTCCAATTAGAAAAGGCTTGGACAGAGTACGACGGCTTCAACATTCAAGACAATGTAACTGGATCTGTCGCACAGAACATGCCTTCAACGCCGCCTCGTAAGGTGATCTCCTCTGCTGCCGTGCTTCTTGCTGCGGAAAAGCGGCGATTCAATCCCCACAAGTTCTTTTGTGAATATTGCTCGCGAGGCTTTACGGCAAAACATAATTATAACCGTAAGTGATTCCTTGTTATGAGGGAGCAGGTGCGGGTCTTCATTTTTCCCTCAGGTCACATCGCGGCACACAATGACATACGACCTTTTAACTGTGACTGTGGTTCGAGTTTCATCACCAAATCTGACCTTAAACGACATCAGGCACGCTCGAAGGTACATTTGCCGTCGAAACGCGCCTCCTTCGGTAATTCCAGTTCGGTACCGTTGCATCATGATTTTGTGCCAATCATAAACAATTGCTACCGTCATGACTCGGCTGCATTTGCACGGCTTTTTGGCTGATGCGCCTCACAATCGAGTAGATACCTTGTTCGTCTTCAACTAGTATTTTCAATAGATACAAGCTGCCCGTTCAGATGAAAGGACTTTTGGAAAGATGAGTGAACATAATGCACTTACTACCTACCTGCAGTGTTCATATTACAAACGGTCTCTTTCTTTCTTTCCACAGCCTTGGAGAATCATACAAAGCACTTTCTAAGGTTGCTCACGCTCTAGACGGTGTAGAAGCGGTTCTGGAATGGCGCGGCTATGATACCTCTGCTTGGAAGAGTAAGCATAAAGTGGTGTGTTACGGAACTCATGGTGAACTTAGAGTCTATCTTAGCATGCCCCTGAATAACCCTGAAACGCGCTCAGCACGTGATCCAAAGCCAACCACCTCGCGAAGTTGGTTCAACCAAGCCTTCGATTAAATGCCGATTCGCTTCGTGTCTTCATAACAATCTCACACCCCAGTCTCACTCAAACTTTCGCCCTGAACTATCTACATTATATAATACGCAAACTATGGACGGTTCACGCAAGCCCGATCTGAAGAAGAAACTCGTCGTCGTCGGTGACGGTGCGCATGGATATGCTTTCGTCCGTCTAAAGTTAAACGTATTGACTTATACGACATGAGCTTACAGGAGGATGTGGAAAGACATGTTTGCTCATCGTCTACGCTGAGAACCGATTCCCAGAAGTACGTCTCGTTGGTATGTAAATATGAAGACCACTTGTAACCCCCGCGAACTTAGGCCTACATCCCGACCGTTTTCGAGAACTACGTCACGCAGGTGCACTTTGAAGGCAAGGAGATAGAGCTGGCGCTGTGGGACACAGCAGGACAAGAAGAATATGATCGGTTGAGACCACTGAGTTACCCGGAGAGTGATGTGATACTCATCGTCTTTTCGGTGGATTTCCCGACAAGTCTGGCCAACGTTCAGGACAAAGTACGTCCACACTTTTCACTCCACCAAGACTGCATCTGACGGATAATGTACCCTATTTCTTGGCTCCAGTGGTATCCTGAGGTGGCACATTTCTGCGAGGGCACTCCTCTAATACTTGTTGGTACCAAGACCGATCTACGGAGAGACCAACATACACGGAGCATGCTGAGTGCCCAAGGTCTATCCCCCGTTACCCAGGAGCAAGGTCAGGAAGTGGCCAGGGAAATTGGCGCGAAGTACATCGAGTGTTCGGCGAAGACAGGTACGGGGGTTCAGGAGGTTTTTCAATTGGCACTGAGGGAGAGTGTTAAGGGAAGATGGGGGAAGATGGTGAAACAGAGGAGATGCGTAGTGGTTTGACTTCGGACTCATTGATTCGGTGCTTTCGTGTCTTCGCCCTTTTGTGTCTTCCTCGTCACATCACGGCTCGCGAGATATTTATGACTTACTTTTGCAGTTGATATTGTAATTTATTAGAGTGTGATCTGCTGGACTTTGAATAAAGGTGTATTTACATGCCTACTATTATACAGTTACTACACCACGCTCGATGTGCGGTAGTTAGAGTGATATGGGCATCAGCGCCTTCTCGACGGTGACAGGTCCTCCAATCCTAACACTCTCCTTCATGCCCAGCCCAACCCTCTCTAGCTCTCCCAAAATATATCGGTAGATACTTTTGTCGCCTGGACCAGATACACCCCTTAGGGCTACCTTGCCATCAATAACATGCAATGCAGCGAATGCTACAGGAAGCCCAACAGTCAACGCCATCGCAGACGCTTTGGGAGTGCCGTAAACAATGAGATTGGATGTATGGACTTCCTCCTCATGCACTCCGCTTCCATTGATCTTGGAAGCGATGATCTCATGGGACATGACGACCATATCCCGTTCACCTGGATTATAGCGAAGTTTGAAAGCCAACAACGCACTGAACAAGTCGATGGGGGTCATTGGTTCTCTGGGAATGGGTGGCATGGAGATAGTCTCGTTACCACTAGTGTGTAGTTTGGGGGAGGGTAACAACCCTAACCATTCCAAAGCGGTGTAGAGGTCATCCGCACGGCTTTGAGAGATAAGACCTTTGATAGTTACACCAACATTTAAGCTCGAGGAATTGACCGAGAGCGCAGTGGCGAGGGATTGAGGGATCAAGCTCGACCAGCGGTGGATTGAGATGCGCTTCTGGGACTCGAGTAAGCCGAGAGACTTGAACGAGTCCATGAGACTGCTGAAACCGGGATATCTGAGGGTGCCACGCAAAACGGTCCGTATACCGTCAACTTTACCGAGGTTATAAGTGTCCAAGTACGGCAGACTGTCCCGGTTGGCGATGCCTTCAAGGTCGAACTGGTCGGTGATTGGAATATCAGGGAAGTACGACTTGAGGATGTTCTCGCCCGGGATGCTCCAAACTTGATTGTTGAGCTTGTATCGAGCGCTATTGGTAGCGGCAGAGAGGACGCCCCGAGGGCTCCAGCTGAACTTATAGCGGAAGGGAACGTGGGGAACATCTGGAGCGGGCAGACCTCCGCAGAAGGAGATGAACGACTTGATTGACTTGGATGATGATTGGAGGCGGTCGATGAGGTCGATGGCAGAGCAATGGTCAATGCCGGGGTCAAGACCAATCTCATTCAGAAGGAGAACATCAGCTTCAACAGCTTTCGTATGCAACGCCTTCATCTCGGGGCTGATGTACGAGGCAGTAACCAAGTGCTTCTTATGCTTAATGCAGAGTTCAGCAGCTTTTGGATGTAACATTGCAGGCAACAAACTGGATGAATATTTAAGATCGGATACGGTGAATACAACGAGAGGAAGCGCACCTGATCACAACGTCTGCTTGCTGAATAAGCTCATCTACAGTCTCCATGTCGCTCATATCAACAAGTCGGTATTTGATGTTTAGGTGATTGCCAGTCAAGGCCTCAACCTCTCTGAGTGAATTGCTCGCTGGTGACAAGTCTCTGAGGAAACTTGAACAAGGGAAATCGGGCATAACGTACCGATGATCAACTCAATGTCGCTTCGCTTCGCAATCTCATCAACAGCAGGTCCGGCAACCATCCCACTTCCCAGCATCAGCATCCTCTTCTTGACAGGCCTCGTCGGACGGACAACTTCCACGTTTCCATTATCAGTTGGACGTCCAGAAACGCCGGGAGCACCAGAGTCCGGAGGGGTAGTCAAAGCCGCATAGTGTTCAGGTGCCTGCGCGACACTTTGCTTGTGAGGACGGAGTAGTTGCTTGGCTTCTTGCTTCAACTTCTCGTGTTCTTGCGGATGATTCTTCCGCCACTCATTCACCCCTTCACGTAGCCACCTGTGCGGGGCTTCGAGTTCACCACCTTGCGCGATCGTAGCGCGTTGAAGAGCGCTCGTGTGAGATGAATCGAAGCGTGGTCTGGTCAGCAGTCTGGCTAGCTCCTCGCGGATTGGACCATTCGACCCTAATATAACGTGCGACTCCTGCGGATGCTGGGGAACATATTGTTTCACAAGGGCTTGGAGGTAGGGGAAAAATTTGTCCGAGAAGTGTTCCGAAGCGTCGAGGGGTATGGAGGCTGGCAAGATGTCAACAGACATGATCTGTACAGGGGGTAGATCAGGGGAGGAAGGTTGGATCTTGTAAAATGGTGACGAGATCGTTGAAGAACGCTTCATAAACTCTAAACCACCCTGTTCATCGAGGCACAAACCGTTGAACAAGTTGGTAGCAGACAAAAGCGAAGTACTTACATCGAGGTCGCAACTGATGTCGCCGATGTTCGTAAATCTCGCTCCTCCTAGGGATTTCGCTTTATACAGCGCAACTTCGAGTTGTTCGTTAGTCATCAAGCGAGGGAACGAGGGCTGCCAGCCAGTGCCGTTCAAGAAAAGCGTCAGATAAGGAGCAACCTAAACCCAATTCAATGCTTCGATCGCTTTCGTAGAAAAAGTGAGCTACCTTCTCCGCAAAATCTGAGCGGTATGACTGAGGCGATTGGTAATAGTGTTGACGGTCGTAAGCACCTCCATCGAGTCGTGTAAGGTACTCCCTGGGAAGCGCGTGGCAGAGATAAATCTGAAACTATGTCAACGAGGTGTAGCTTGCTTGGGAATAAATGGGGTAGACCTTGCGTAGGTCTAACAGGTAGAATTTAGTGTAAGTCTCTTGTAATAAAGCATTCAGCGTACCAGGTGATTCTCCCTTGACCAACTTATCAAGGTCTTTGACTTGGACGTGTTCAATTGGCAATTCTGACAACATAGAGAGGCATCCTGAAGACACATTGCCGTTCCTATGAAAAATAAATTATGGGCGCGGTATCTCCGGTATGGAGGGAAAGGCTCACCCCGTCAGTCCAATGATGATAGGGCCCAAGGCCGGAGGAGTTCCATCCTCCTTGATCATCTTGCCAACACTCCGTAACGAGTGGCGCAGAGATGTGAGACTCGGGTGGGTATGAGGACGGGGAGTATACTAAGTGAAGTTAGGAAGCATGCAATGATGGAAGCTTATCTCGCCACGAACCAAGAAAGGCGATGCAATACCGATTTCAAGGTGAGCATGTGCCATCGAGGAGAGAGCCTCCAGAACCCCCGCTACGCCGGCATACCACCCAAAGGCCACTGTCCGTCTCCCAGACTCTTCCTCCGTCAAAAGCTCGTAGTCGATCAATCGAGGCGACAAGCTCGCGAGGTAGGGTTCCTTGTTTGCGCCTACATGCAGGTTGTCCTTCGTAAGGAATTTAGCAAGGAGAGGGGTGTTGTAGGGTTGCCCCTTTGCCGTATGAGAGAACATGACGTGTGTCCGGCGAGTCCAATTCTTCAACGAAATGTCACCGCCGTCGTTCGTAGGGGTGGGTACCGCTGAAGTTTGAAGTTCATGGAGGGGAGTCTCCTTAATTCCGATAGTTATATGGGCCGGTGTGTGCTTGAATAGTTGTGGTGACAGCGCAATTGCGCCTGCAGACGCGAGAGAGTCGCGCGAAAATATCCTTCGTGTGCATTCTTCGAAGACAACAGTATGACCCTGTTCGACCAACTCTCGGACGCGGCGAGGGGTAATTGGGCACCGACGCTCCCATATTCTGGAGGGATCCTCGCGACGGATAGCTATGACCAGCCCCGACTTGTTCTGCGTTGTCTGAGTCGAAGAAAAACGAAGGACCGAGCGTGAGGTAGCCACCCGAGGGGTGGTTGACCGCGACGGCGCTGAACGGGCAATGAGACTTGCCATGGCGGAGAAGAAGATGGGCAAAGAAAGATAAGAAGAATGTCAGTGAGATCCGTGTTTATATATGATTAAGAACGTGATACCGGAGCTGGTTGCTCGTCGGGTGGGGTTAATAAATGTTATGATGTGTGGTCTACGCTGTGGCCCTGGCGGAGGGAGGGGTATAAAGGCGGAGGTAAGGAGCGATTTGTACGTCGTAGAGGTCGCCCAGCACGCGAGCTGCGTTGCCGTGCTCGTCGTCGGTAATGGTGGCGGGGTATACTTAGGTACATACCGTCCAGAGGCGGGACGTGTGGCGGTGAGATCCGACCGGGCGTCAAGATTGAAGGTTACGGCGAACCTGCTTCCTGCCACGCGACTTGGCACTGGCGTCGATGGCGTTGGACTCAACGTTAGACGACACAATCCTGCATTATACGACGCGTCTTGGGTCAACAGGCACCTTTTCAATGAACACTGCCCTACGGAGATAGAGGAGTCAACTAAGCACGCATGATGAGATATACTTGGATCAATATCATTCACCGAGAATACTGTATACAATCCATACAAACGCCTGAGGGTATCATCGGTGATTACCTATACAAATGAACTACAAGGCTACCCACATCACTTCACATAGATGACCTCGGGATCTTTCAACCTGAGATCGGCAGTAATCTCGATATCGAGGAGAAAGCGATCCGTAAAAAGTCTGCGGTAACGTTGAGATGGGCTCCCTGAGGCGCGCTCAAGAAGGACGGGAACAAATGTTGAATATCCTTGGCGAGCGATGAATGCAGTGCCTAGTAGTCCGATGGACCATGCGTCGGCGATAAAGGCCTTGCGAGCGATGGGGTCGTGTGCAAGCTGGATGCTGACATCGGCGACACATTGAAGATCCGGGACCCATAGCCTCAGCTTATACACACACCCAGTGGCAGTCTGGTAAGATGAAGGGACAGAATTGAGTATAACGGGATATTTGGGTATCACCATTCGAATACCACAATTGGTCATCGAAATAGTGGGATCCTTGTCGAGGCAAGAGGTGTAAATGCGATCAACGCGAACGCCTTCATCGGACCAAGGGACAGGGTCTCGAAAGCCAGCCATATTCGCGGCTAACATCGAGTTTCCGGACGAGGGTAAACCTGACCAGAAGAAGAGACCGCGGTCTTCTGAACGCTGCACCAATTCGACTTGCAGTCTGAAGAAGGCGCTTTGAAAACCTTCCCCATACGCGACAGGAAGTTGAAGACCGAGTAGACCGAAAAGACAGTAAGCCAGGTCTTCGGGTCGCGTGGTTCGGCGTTGGGATGCCCAATGTAGCGTATCCAATCATTGTTTGGTTGCGGGACTGGGGTGGACCATCAAACGGAGCCTACGTATTGGTTCATAATGACGCACGGTTGGTGTCTCCTTTAAAAAGGTGAGAGAAGAGCCTGACAAGATGTAGCTTGTTAACTGACTGTTCTGCGTGTTCCCGAAGAGGGCATCTTAGGGGACTATGTAACTTCAAATAAATGGACAAATTTTCAAAAAAAAAATACGTACCACCTGTATCGAATAATCAAGATGTGAGTAAAGGACGATGGAAAGGAGGGAACGTACCGCCTTTCCAGAAATTACTACGAGGCTACCAATAAGAAGGAAGCGCTTTGCTCTAGGGAGGTTGAACAGACCTTGGCCAAGGTTTGCTGCTCCTTCGCGGACCCATCTAAGGCGCCTGGTTCACTCTGCACTTGGGGCGATTCTCTGCCAGTAAGTGCACTTTGGCAGATGGTAGGACCAAGACCCGGGTATGGAGGCTGAGGGTGGCGTGAGTTTAACCTGAGCTACGTACACTCATGGATCTACGCACCGGTGTATCCAAAGAAGAGCGCGAAAGGAACGGGCTTGATGGGACGACTGGCGAGCCCTTTGAAGAAGGAATCTGTTACAGTCGGTTCACTGAGCTGCTCCAACACGAAGTTCAAGGCATGCGTACATTATGATCTTTCTGTGCGTTGACGTATGGATCAGTATAAAGGTTCGGCGCGCACAGGATTTGCAGCTCACTAGCACTGGTGATTTGGGCATGTCTGGCTGGGATAGTCTGTATGAGCGCGTTTGCTAGAGTCACTATGGGTTGATGTTGCGCCTTCAATTATATACATCTGGCATCGGCTTATCAGTACATTGACACGCTGTTTACACGCGTTGGACTAAGAGGGAATGGTGCAGAAGCAATCGATAGACGGAAGTTGTTGTTTCGCAGCAGACCTCAGGCGACAATTCATTTGTGTGATGATGGTGGACGCGAAGATGGTGCACCCGGCCGGCGCTTATAGAGTAGAAATTGGCCACCTGACGGTACGTGATTGAAGCTGGGGATATATTTATGATGTGTTGATAATGATAACGGTGGATATAAGGAGGCGAGCAAAGTCAAAGGAAGGTGGAAAGTACAGAAAGACAATTTAGAGTACATATGGTGAAGACGAGGGCAGAGGCGAAGCGGGGACGCTGGGCAAAGGCGCGTTTGGAGGAGGACCTCTGACTTGAGCATAGTTACGACCAGGACGGCGCATCCTCCTCACAGAGTTGGCTGTCGTGTTCGAGGCCATGGACGCCTCTGAGGCGTCGCTGCCTCGTCGTTCATGCCCCTCTCGACGGGTCAAGGGGCGGGCGCCAACAGGGAATGGTACTTGTCGTCCTCGACTGCTGACGGTACTAACAGTACTTTGCTGGTAAGTACTGAACGTCGCCATCGAGCTTGGGCTTGGAGCAGAAAGATTGATAGGCGCGGTCATACCCAGCCGAGGCGAACCTATGATCATCCTGGGAGAGTAGACAACGAATTTCGCGGACATGGTCGCAGTGTCGGGGCTAGGCGTGTACTCTCCGTCTAAGAAATCCCAAGATGTTTCAAAGGCAACACGTTTCTTCTGCTTCTCAGCCTCCCTTCTCTTCCGCTCCTTCTTCTCTCGCTTCTCCATCTCTTTCCTTTCCTTCATCTCGCGTTTATGTACCTTCGCTAGGTCTTTCGTGTTCAGAACCAAAGGAACGACTTCCCGGTGCGTCACGGGTCCTTTATGAAGATCTTCACCAAAGACCATGAAGGGAGATCCAATGGGGATCTCGGGCAGGAGCTGCTGACGTTTGCTTGTAGCGAACATCTCTTTCTTCTTCCCAAAGAGCATCTTCCCAAGCCCGATATCCTTCAACTTGTCCCCAATGCGTCGAGAACTTGAGGAGGAGTCACTGCGAGTCGTCTGTACCGTCCACCCAGATGTAGAAGCTGGAGTATGAGTTTGATCAAGCAACGTTCTAACGTCGGCGATCACGCCGTCTACCCGCTTGCCACTATCGGGAGACCGCCGCATACTTCCCTCTAGTCTATCTCTAACGGCGTGCCATACCTCAGAACCAGAGCCAGAGCTAGAAGACATAGCAAGAGAAGAGGACGATGCGGCGCAGGACGGATGAGCGGAACCATTCGTTTGGGGCGTCCACACCTCAACAAACTTGGTTGTCACTGACGGTGCCATGGAGGGCTGGGTGTCTTCTTTTGGAGGCAAAGGTGGCGGTGGAGTCGTAGGCACGGCAGGTATCGGTGGAAGCCTGGCCCTGGCTGCCCTAGCTCGTTCTTTGATCCATTCGCCTTCGAGCTGTCTTTCGACCTCGCTCCTAGCCTGACTCCGCGTAAGCGCCGGGTTGGCCAGCGATGGGGGGTCAGGAAGAGGGGCGGGTTTGCGCTTGCGCTTAATCGATTCTCCTCTCTTCAACTTGGCAGATGGTACACGGGAGATAGAGGCGTTGGATGTCGAAGGGACGGGTGGAAGTGGGGGTGCTGGTGTATTGATACCCGTAGAAGCGTTGACTTTCCCTTTCGGGGCATTTCCTAAAAACACGGGCGAGACGGTTGGGGTAACATCGATTTCCCTCAGTTCCTCGACATCAGCACTTCTCAACACAATGACTTCATCTTCCCATTCGTGTCCAAGTCCAATCCCTCCGACCGCAGACGCACTCAAGACAACTTCATCATGAGGCCCGATGAACTCAGCCATGACCGTACCGGCGACCAGGCTGAAGTCCCCTCCAAACCGATTTCGATTCACGCGGAACGAAACCGAGATCGAGGATGATGGCGATCCAGTGAATGAGGAAGTTTGAAGGGTCGGGGTGAAGGTTGTCGTCAAAGTAGCACTCTTCACAACGACTTTGGCCGAAGCCTGGGTATGTCGACGATTATCACGTCCTTCGATGTATGTGTAGATATACTCATAAGCCGTATACTCAGCGAAGGGGTGGGAGTCCGAAGAGCGATCAATGGAAGGATGTGCTGACGCGGGGTATACTGATATGCGCGTAGGAGACGGCGAAAGGCGCAGTGAAGGCCTAGAGGATGGATGAGCAGAGGACGGGTAGAACGATACCCTGCCACGCCGTGAAGGTCTTCTAGACATTCTGCGGCTTCGTCGAACTGACATTCGCGGTCGATACGGCGTATGAAGGTGGAAGCGAGGGAGAGTCGAAGAGGGGATGTCGACATTAAGTTTGCTTAATATAGGCTTCTTTCCAGCAGCGTCGTCTTGAGGAGAATTGGTAGTGAGGGCGGCATATGCGGGCGGAGTGGTTGTGTAGTTGGAAGACGATGAAGCAGATGATGAAGATAAAGATGATGGTGATGGAGCTTGCGCGACTGTTGGCAATGGCGGAGGAGGCTCAAGTTGGCGATAAAACCGAGAACGAGACCCGCTTCTCCGTAATGACTCTTCCGTGGGTCTTTCACTCTTCCGTCTGATGATGGATTCCTTTCTCGTAGAAGCCCCCGAAGCCCTCGAAGCCCTCATGACACTGCGAGTGCTTATTGCCCTCTGCAAGCGCGCTCCGTTTAAGTCATCGTCCCCCAATCCAAGCATCGCTTGCTTGAACATATCATACATACCCCCTGAAGGCGTATCAAGGAACTGGCGCGTTGTTCGTAATGGATGCGCAGAGCGTACGCTGGGTGTTAAAAAATCACCGTGGACAGGTCGTAATGCCATCGGTGTGAATACCGGTGTATACGAGGTATGAGGTACTCGTGCGGGAGACGGAGTCAGTTGGATTGAAGGGGTGGCGGGAGAAGTAGATCCAAGATGATGCAGCGCGTGTTGAGGAAGTGCGAGTCGGAGTGAAGGAGGTGACTGTATGGGGCTAGCCGGTAGAGACAGTGAACTACGCGCCATTCCCGATGGGAGTCTTGGGAATGTAGGATTGAGTGAAGCGGTGAACAGAGCATAGGCATCGATGATATCTTCAACCTGTCCTTCGCTGGTTTCATCGTCGCCGTCGCTAAATCCTGAGGTCTGTCCAATCGGGGTAATCGAAAGGGCCGCTTGGGGTAGGATCGTCGATGGAGACGGCGAAGGTACGGGAGGCAACCTCCGCTTGCCTTGACCTGCGACTAGGTGATCAATGACCCTGTCAACGATGCCATCACTATCCGAGGCCATATGGAGGGGATAGAAAGTGTCGCCTGGGGGAGGCCTCCAAGCCGAAGCAGGTGAAGCCGGCGCGGTGGGGACTTGCTGTCTCGACCGAGGCTTTGTGTATACATGTTCATCTGGACTCTAAAGAAAGACATTGAATTAAATCATACAGCAAGATTGAGGCAAACGACTCACAATAGCGTCCCTTTCCTTCGACGACAGATAGACCGATGGTCTGCCGGTCATTGGTTTTGCCGATAAGATCTCCTCCATCATCTTGACTTTCTCCTTAACATTGTTCGACGGCAATTCAGGCGCTATCGAAGTCTTTACAGTCGTAGGGATGGAAGTCAAAGGGGGTGCTGGGAGAGGTGGAGGTGGGGAGAATAGAGACATTCCTGATGTCTGAGCAATCATGGACTTCCGGGCACGGGCTTTCAGCAGCCCCCTCACGTTTGTCGAATCTTCAGCTTCTTCATCGTCCTTGCGGGCCGCATTTGATGGTAGACATAGAGAGAATGTGCGAGTCGCCGAAGGGTCATAAGGAGAATAATCATTAAGGTCGAATTCTGGGGACATGAGTCCTTGACCGAGGTGTAATGTGGTAGACATGAAGAGAGCGTTGGAAAAGGGAGGGAATCTGGCGAGTCGAAAAGCAGCAACTATCGGACAAATGTCTTAGTAATAACGCTACAAATGATTGCTTGAGCTTGGATACCTTCGCCTGAACCCTCGACAACCAGATGAAAGGTAGGAAGATGCTACCAGAGCTCTATCTGAAGATGACCGTCATGAACGTCTGCTTGTTAGAGAGAAAGATAAGCGCGTACCCCAGATGAAAGCAGTCTACTGCGTGCGGTGCTCTCGGGTAAGGCAAAGAAAGTGGGCGCGTCGTTATGGGTTTGAGGAGGGTATATATGCTGGGCTCGAGAGGGTCCCCGAAACCTGTGCTGCAAGGATATATAACTCCTGGGCTCCTCCGTCCTCCTGCCCCGCCCCGCCTGATAACATGCTACATTTATCAAGCAGACCAAGAACTTCCCAAGAGGATAACGCAAACGCGGACGGCACCCTCGACGAAATCGCGTGACCAAGCTCAAACCGAGACATGGGGAAGGTGTAACGCCTACGTAGGTAGGGACACCAGAAACGAGTTATATCCACCCTTATTTGGGAGTTGGCTCCGGGTGGTGCAGGTGGGTCTCGTTTCACGCTCCCCTGGCTACGACCGTGTGGGCCGATGCCTGCATCAACATTTCATGGAGCAGCATGTCTCTCCGCTGAATGTATGACTATGCCAAAGGATGCTACATAGTTTATATATTTTGGATAGCTGATTCAATGTTGAGCATGTATTCTGTGACAAAAGGTCGAACGCGAAACTACTCACAGAATCATCAAAAGAGTCTAATTAACATTGCACCGGATTTCCCTTTACTTTCTGTAACACACTGAACACCTTGATGAGACGGAAACGTTCATGAGACAATGTAGCAAAGGATGTGGCAAATGGTCGAAAGCAAGGCAATGGGCTCAAGCGCTCAAGCTCGAGCTCGGAGCCACACCATGCCATGAGAGCCGTCTTTTGGCCTCTTCATATTCCATTATCTCAGAAAGACCCAAACACACCTACCAACTTCGTGTATGGATGGTCAGAACCGATTTTCTGTGTGGTTGGTCTACTGGGGCCTTCGGAGGGTATTCATGATGTGAGACTCGTCCCAAATTTGCAGGCTGCACAAAGCTAATTTCGACGATGCAGAGACACGACGCGGAAGTCTTTGTGGATAATTTGAAGGAAGAAAAGCTGCTAGAAAGCATGTCTGTTGTGTGCGATGCTCGATTGGAGGTTTTGGGCATCTCCTCCTCTACGGCATCGCCGAAATTCGATATCCAAGACACGTCCGGCGAGGAACTGGTTTTCGTCTTCTATAAAAGGCACTCACCGAGCTCGTTGAGGTTTTACTCGCTCAACGGACTCAAATTGGATCCACTGGAGAAAGACTTGTGTGAGATCCACCAGCACGAACCTCTAGTTAAGAACGATTTTACAAGTCCTCGACAAGGATGGGTCGAGGGGGTTGGCGTCTTGGATGATAGGCTGGTCAACCAGGTATGCCTCTATACGCACTGCGTTCCAGCCAATGGCACTGATAGATGGTATCTCTTAACTAGTGCAATGCAGCCAACCTCGTTGAGACTCTTGTCTCCAATCGAGCGAAACCATTTGGACCATTGCTGACCGGTTTGTCCAGTCGCCCTGCTCAACATGGATCCTTGGGAGTCGTTCGTAAGCTCGACCCGCTACTCCGCCTCGTGGAACGCATATGTGATTTTGGCATTGGGGATGAAGGCCTGTCGCTCAAGGACTTGAGTGGGACTGGTACGTCAAATGTTTCAACGTTTACGCCCAGCCCTCAACTTTTGGGCAGCCCAACAAGTGTCCACACGAACCAAACAATTTCGTTCATTGCTAACTCGAGTGGACGATGACACCCTCAGACTCAAGGACTATATGCGATTAGAACGCTATGCTGGCGATTATGTCAAGTCAGCCTACATCCTTTTCTTTCCTAGCAAAGTGAGCTCAAGCCGGTCTGTAGCTTCTTCAACACGGTGTGGCTAGTGTTGAACGACATCACAATTGGCGTCGCGGTGGGAAGATTCCTTTGCGACAATTGCGCCGTTCTAGGCCGAATGCTTAGTGTAGGCGTTATGGTATGTCCCCTTTCGCCCCCTTTGCCCTGACCTTTGTTGACCATTTCTCCAAGGAATACCTGGTCGGTTGGCTCCAGTGGGCGTTGAGGTGGCTAAATGGATGGCCAGCAGGGTTAAAGCTCAACACGGAGCTGAGCCAGTTTTACTCGGATATGTTTGTCGCTTTGGTTGGATCTTGGGGAGGTGAGCCGCGCCCACTGCACCACCGGCATTTCTGACCACCTCCACTAGACATGTTATGGCGATACGTTCTCCCCTTTTTGCCCATGATGATCTATATAACTGGTTTAATGTCGATTTTGGGTGGAGTGACGACGGGTTTGGCCGTAGGCAGTGACATCTTGGGTATCTTAGGGTTTCACTGCTGGTTAGGCTATGTAGTCACGCGATATGTCTATATGAGAGCCGTGGTTGTTGCAGGAGAGCTCTGGCGGCTGTTTAGAGGTAAGCCAATTTCACCTCCATCTCTAACGATCCTAATAATATGAACATAGGGAGGAGATATAACGTTTTGCGAAAACGCACGGACTCCCATCAGTATGATGTTGATCAGCTCTTGTTTGGGACGATGATTTTCACATTGCTGGCGTTTCTGTTTCCGACTATCGGAGTGTATTATCTACTTTTCGCTTTGGTATGTTATCGTTCACCTTTCCCGAGGTGAAACCAACGGCCACTTACGGGGTGTGTATTAGCTGCGACTATCTACCTTGGTACTCCATGGAGTCATCGAGACACTCATGGCATTCATGAATCATTTCCCGTTGTTCGCCTTGATGATTAGGGTCAAGGACCCAGAGAGACTACCAGGTAAACATTCCTGTCTGCGTCTGATTGGCTCCAGAATGAATTTGTCCACAGGTGGAGTGTGTTTTGATGTCCAAGGAGGAGAAATGGGCCCGTGTTTGGTTATGAAGGTGCGTCTAGAAGCTCTCAATGGCCCACAGATCGTACAACCCAGATCATCTAGAACCAACCTATCGGTTTGAGCCAGATATTTCATCAGTATTGTGAGCTCCTCCACTTAAATTAGTCCTCTCATCTCTCATAGACGTTGGCCAGCACCCTTATGGTCGAAGTTAGTGAAACACTTTTCGGCTGCTCGGCTGATGGGCTTGCTCTTCAAAGGCGGGTTTCTTCACTCCCTTTCCACGCGGTCGAGCAAGTCGTGATCCTGAGCATCAAAGGAGCTTCGAAAGGGGACAGGGGAGACCCTTATGCGCCCCTGAAAATGGATTTGCATCTACTCTATATCTTACACATGCGCCGTTTATGATTCCTCTTCAAGTACACGATAATCTCACTAGGACTCGTCCAACGGGGAAAGCTTGAATGTCCACTTTGCGTATTCGACGTGGTTCGTCCAGTCATCAAATCTGTTCAAGCAGACGATGAGCGTGCAATCTTCGTCGCTATGGTGTGGACGGTACTCACTTGGCATGCGCCCATAGCTTGACGTCTTCCCCATTGACAATGCGATCGAATAGGTCATCACCACGATACCACGAAAACCTGTGTGTTTGTGTTTCACTGACGGCATGACGATTACTTGCGAGGCGTTCTTCATGGTTCGCACCAATGCCAACGGAGAACCACGTCCAACAATTGTTGTATGTTCCATGGTCATTAGGATAGTCACTCCAACCTTGGTCGTGGCTCTTGATCATCAATGAAATTTCAATGATTCTCCTGAGCCAATCAAGGTTCGATCCACGCGAAGGGAGCGGTAAGGCAGGAATAGAGTCGTTGTTGACGGAGAGCTTCCCGGTCCTTTCATTAGAGACGTCTTCGTGGTTCTGGAGACAGCAAAGTTCGATCACGATACAAAAACCAAGAAGGAATTCTTACCTCTTCGCGTGATGATGCCTCTTCCATCAGGCCTCTGAAAATGTCGTGAACAAGAGCGTGGTGGTTTCGGATGGAGAACTGATGGTAATGAGTGAAGTCCCGACTCGGAGAAGCGAAGGTCCCGGATACTTGAGCTTCGAAGACCAGGTCCTGCAAAGTATCTGCTTCCTCATCACCGGTGTGGCTCAAGGTCTCGCCATCGCGATGGGCAGAAAGTTTAATATTCCTTATGGTGAGATAATCCTCTGAGTTCGGGTCCAGAGGCCGCAAGACGCGACGAATCCTCGGAACCAAGTCGAGGTGAGCGTCGATCCACTTGGAGGTTTCCGTGTAACTGTCCACTTCGGAGCGCATGTCAACACTGCGAGATAACTTTTCACGGTTTTCAGCGAATAGTTTAGCTTCATCTAGTTCGTCGAGGAGGATCATTTGACCAAGAGGAGTAAAGTGCTCTGATCGGGTGGCGATATGAGCCTCAACAGCTTGCCGAGCGTCAACAAATTGCGTCCATGTCTCGCCGGTCTTTGCCTTGTCAATCTGACTGCGAGAGGTTCGCATTTCTTCTTCTAGTCCCTCTTTCTGGCGAGCGAGTTGTACTCCGCGTTGGATGCGCTCGTCACGAATCGAAGTAAGTTCATCTTGCGCGTCGGCCAGATCCTGGTCTTCTGGCATACTCTGTTCCGTCCGACCTTCCTGCAACTGCGCCGCTAATATATTCCTAGAAGACCGGAACAAGTCGAGTCTCGCAGATACTCGCTGTTGTTCTTCGGTAGTGCGTTGCAAAAGGGCTACCGATATACATTAGCATAGAATCGCCTTACTGAACGATAACGTTGCTTACAAGTATTCCAGGGTAGTGGGGGCTCGCTTGCGATCTGTCCGTGTGCATTGTTTATTAAATCGAGCTGTGCCTCTGTGGAGGATATCAAGGAATTTAGGGTTTCAATTTCAGCGGGTAGGTCTCCATCGCGACGACGGCTGGCGTCTTCCCTTGCACTTCTTGCCGACTGTTCTGAATGTCAGACGGATCGGTGTCCAAGTTAACAAGTAGACGTACCTGTAGCTTCCTCTCCGCCTGCCCCTCCGCATAGTTGTACTGTTCCTCATGCAAAGCCATTTGACCGACGGTATAGACATGGCTACGGTTCAGCTCTGCATACGTAGCCTCCAACTCCATCAAGTGAAGTTCATGCTTTTCGGCCGCAGTTGACTGAGTAGAAGCTAACTCTTCCAACCGATCGTTGTAGTGTTTGAATTCTTCTTGGAGTGATGCTATCTTCGCCGAGTAAGCCGAGTAATTGTTCTCGCAGGCGGTGAGTTGTTCGGCAATGACTTCCTCGGACGGGGCTGGTGGAGGGTCGGTTGCGAAAACATCGTGAGTGACACGAGATATATGGTCCTTGACTTTACTTGTGAGGTGAGCAAGGAGATCCTCATCGAACGACGCCGAGAAGTGCACCGGTTCTTGCGGTATAACCCTGATGGGGGCTTGCCAATCCTCTGGGGCTGCGTTACCTGCGACAGATATTGCAAGTGTGTATAGGACAAAGATTGGGAACTCCAACAACGTTTGCAAATCCATCGGTACTTCGTCCAGGACAAGCAGATCTTCTGACGGAAGATCTTCAACGTGCGCGGCAGTGTAAGATGACGTCGGTCCGATGGTGACAGTCCCGCCAACCCACCACCACAGAACTTTGACCCATCCAGACGCACGAAGGTATTTTGAGTAACGCGTCCAGGAAACATCGAGACTCGCGTGCTGAATGTAAAGCGGCCCGAACCAGAAGTTTTGCACACTGGCCGAGCACTTGAAGCCAGAGGTGTTAACAGTGATGCTGGCGGAGGCAGAGACGCTGAAGATACGAAGCTGGAGGGAGGCCGAAAAGCCTGCCTCGTATGTTTTCCCTGCGAGTCGTGCTCCATTGGGCGACGCGTAGAGGGAGAACTTCCGACAAATGACAGTACCATTAGGCAGTGTTGGCAGCCTCGTGTTGAGGATGCTAGCCGTGAGCCGAATGAGATCGTTGACATCGATATCATTCACATCGACTAATAGCAAGAGGTCTGGTGAAATGTATCAGTATGAGCGGCGAATCAAAATAAAAACATGAAAACCCTTACTGGAAGGGTCGTCTCCAAAGATAAGCGTGATGGTATTGGGTGATGCGTATCCGATCTTGAATCTCCCGCTGATGCCCAGTTGGTTTGGTCCATGGATAAGGAAGGTAGCATATCTCAAGCCGATCATGAGAGCGACTTCCTGTATCGTCAATTGAGGACACAACCCGAGAGGATTGTTCCAATTTGCCTTCGCTCTCAAGGTAGCGGAAGCACCAAGCAAGCCCAACTCTATCCAAAAATCAAACTCTAACGCTGACCCTCCCTGTGGTTGATATACGATGCCCGAAGATACGGACAAAACTCGCTGCCGAGTGTTAAGCACGATTTCAATGGGGCGAGTCTTGATGTTGCGACCAAAGTCGATGATCTCAGATGTCGGAAGGGATATACCGAGAGCAAAATCAGGATAGTTGGCGAACATTTGTATGCCTGGGCAGCCACCCTTGAGGATCCCGGTGATGGCGTCTACCTTGCCCACTTCGGCACAAACAGTAACCCCTGCAAGGAATTGTTATGAGAAAGCGTCTGCATGCATGGGTACCGAGAGCAGACATACCTTTCCTGACTTTGTACTGCGCGGGTTTCAACGGACCGAGTTCTATGTCATTTGACGAAGCGACCAACATCGACAGCGCTCGAAGTCCAACATTTTTGAGAACCTCAGGACAAGATCCTTGGAGTAGCGATCCAAAAGTCCAAGTCGTCATGCCTGAAATGGCGCCAAGAAGTACATACTGACGGGCACTTTGCTTGTCTTTGTAGAAATAGGCTGAGACGTCAAAGACAAGCTTGTTCGGAACTGAGGACGACGACCAAGTGGTCTTTCCACTGATCCAGAAGTACGACTTCTGGCTTCCGGTGCCGAATGATAAGGCAATCTGCGCTTGATTAATGTCGACGCCTGGGCATACGTTGACATTGCCTGAATAAGCGGCGCGCAATTCAATACCGGTTCGAGTCATTCGGGCGGAAGCTTCTTCGATGGTATACTTCTTGTCGATGAGGACGTTGTTGAATGATACGCCAACACCAGTGGAGGTTGAGAGAGAGAGCGTGAACTCGCCGAAAGTAACATCGACGTCAGGTTGTTTGAGTTGGGCTCCGAAGATGTACTTGTAGACATCGACGAGGTTCTGAAGCGAGAAGTTGGACAACCATGCTGTGAGCTCGCATTTCCCGCGACTGGCATATTTCCCTGAGACGCCGACTACAGTCTCATCCAGATCGAACTCAGCATCGACGCCAAAATCAAAGGCGCTCGGCCGTTTGGCAAGGGAGAAATTTACGTGCAAGCACACATTTTGGAGCTGATCATGTCGTAAGCACGTAAGCTAGATACAACATAGTGGAATGATAACAATGCGCACTTTGAAATTCGTGATACCCAAGACATTTTTCCACTCTCCTCCTTGGAGTCGGCCACGAATGGACACGATCCCGCTTGCTTCGGTCAGAGAAAAGTCGAAGATAGATGGCCGGTAGGAACTTGGGAGGGTTACAGACATTTCACCAAACAGCTCCATGCTGTAGCGTAGCGCATATGGTTCAGATGGGCTCAGGAACGTGCGAACAGCGTGGAGCTTGATGCCAACTTTGAGAAGTTTGAGGTTGGATCCAAGGTTCACATTGGAGAGGCCAAGGGCCCCGATGAGGACGAACGAAGGCGTCGAAAGCGGCGTCTCCCAGGTTTGCTCTGGCCCGCACATCAACAGCGCGGCAAGCTGAACGTCAACGCGGGAAGTCCCAAAGAGGCTGCGCAGGAAATTTTGAATCCCATTCGTGCTTTTCGCCAAGTCGACATTACATTCAAAACTCCATCCGGCTTGTTTCGTTTTGTCGATCTGGCAATTTTGATATATAAACTTGTAGTTCAGGAAGGGGATGAGGTCGAAGGGTCCGCCAGAAAGTTTAGGAAACACTTGAGAGATCGTCGAAAGGGAAACCTTAGCTTCTTCGTAAAGCGGCGATGATCCATCGGTAGGAGGTTTGACTCCTGCAGGGAGGGAACCTTGATACTTATATATGTCGATGGGAAGAGCTGCGATCCCGAATAACGTTGACTTGCGGTGGAAAACCAACTTCCCAGTGACGCTTGAACTACGGAGCGGCCTATCCACGAGAGGATGTGAACGAGTCGTATAGTCCAACCGAATCAACGGGTCGGTGATGCTGCTCGGAACATCTGACTCAAGTTGTACTGCTACATATACCAGGACATGTTAGGACGGACGGTCATTTACTTCTGGGCGAACTTACCACGAGTGGGAGGAAATGTGATGTCGAGAAGTCTTTTTAAAAGATCGTTGTCCATGCGTCCCATTAAGGAAAGCGGGATATAACGATTAAAGGTGTCAAACTGCTCAGCACATTCAAGGAACGTCTGGTATATATCGGTCAGCCTCTTGAGCATAAAAATTGGGGGAGATTTATTCACGTTTCCATTGGCTTCCTCGACTGTAAAGCGATAGTCCAGGAACGGTATTGCCCAAACATAAGGTTCGTTGCTGTTTGCGGGCCTAACAAAATCAGTATTGCCGAGTGGGGTGGCAGGATTAGCGAAGTTCTGAAGCCAGCGTGCTCCAGTGGTGGTGTCGTGCGGGGTGGTGGTCAAATAGTACCTCAAGTTCGGCTGGGAACCTCTCTGGGATGGAGTGCCGCGGAGGGTATCGAATAGAGCCAAAACCGCATTCTCAGCTTGTATCATGTGGGTGTTGCATTCCGAGGTTCCAAAGCAGAAGTTCCCTTCTGCTTGCAGAGTAGGACCACCGGCGGTGAAGCAAACGCGATGAAGCCACTGGATAGGAGGATTAGGGGATCAGTCGGATTAGAGGGGACAGTACTACCCATACCTCGGCTATCGTAGTCGGACTGAAATCTTGGCCAGGGTGGAAGGGTGCATTCGCAATACCTCCATTGATGAGCATCTCAGCAAGCTGTATTTAATGTCAGCTCAGAAAGAATCTTTGGGAGAGGAATTGACTTTGTTCGCAGATCCATGCATAACACCTTCTTGGCTTCTGACGCCTGGTTGCGACCTCTGAGCGGACAGGTAGCGACGGCCTATTTCAATCCTTGTTTGCGTGGCGCGAGGGCTTGTATGGGCTCTCGGATTTGTGGAATTTCGCGATTTGAGCGCGTTGTCGAACGAGTTAGCGGTGGCCCGTGTTGGCCACTTTCTTATGGGCCAAACTTGCTTATTCGCGGGAGTAGTGTACTTGCTGTCAATCATTCGCCAGTACTCAGCTTCAGTCGCATACAAGTCTAGCATCGGGTGGGTTAGTCATAGTCTTTGAAGTATCGACAACGAATACTGACCATACAAGCAGAGGAAATTATGGCCGATCATCCGCAAGTTTGGACCAGGCGCGTCAATGACATCAGCCTGATATATACCCTCCTTGGCGGAGGCATCGGCCAGAACATTTGTGACTAGAGTCCGATACGCAGTGGCATCGATGTTTCGCACCCAAGTTGGGCGAGCCAAGGGAACGACGGACACTCTGTACTTCGTGGTGGCGGGTTTGGGTTTGAAGAACCTAGCGATAGGGTAGTTTGCCCTCCTGCGAGAACAAAGCTGGTTAGCGTCGTATACACTCGCCGAGTAGATAGATGGAGGGCTTACAGTTGTACGAGATCCGCATCAGCAATTTGGCGTACGATCCCAGCCCAGTCTTCTGGACTGGCCATTCGATTTTCATCGGCAGGTGAAGGAGACCCGAGTCCACGGAGCGTCTGGTGTTTCCCCAACATATCTTCATCGAGCTTCCACGTGCTAAACTCACTCTCGAACGGCGACTTCGACGTAGGTGCACTCATCTGTGCAAGGACTTCTATAGCCTCCGTCTCAGTAGCTACGTTCTGCCCAGTCCGCGCGAGGACGTCGTCAACGAGCATGAAAAAGCCCCCCTTGTCGACAGAGGGAGGGACGTAGAACATCGGCTTGGACATATCGGGTTCCATCGTCTCAGCATCGAGTGGGTGGTAGACTGGAACTCTTGGAAATTCGTCATGGGCGACTTGTCCATCACGGTGGTACCAGACATTGACTGGCATGAAGCCTGAGTGGACGAAATTGATTTCATCCATGGTGTTTGTGGTGACAGAACGCGTATGCCAAAGGTTTCGATAAGAGCGCAAGGAAGTAGGGCAGGATACTGTCGTTGTATGAAGCTCGTTGGCGCGTCATTAAATAAAGATGTAAGCTTGGGTGTTACTCGGAGTTTGGTTCTTGCTCGGTTCCGATGGCATTTAACTACAAGCAGGAAAGACTTGGGTGCCACGGCGGAGAATTCCAGACAAACGATGGAGTGAAAAGAGTCTTCCATGGGAAAGACAGTTCAAGGACAAGCGTGAAACGTTGAGTCAGGTGGCAAGCCTCGAGTTTGTAGATTTTAGGGACATCATCGATCTATTGTCCAACACCATGCTCCAAAGGGTGGAACGTCTGTTTTGACCAACTCCGGAAGAAATTGAGAGCCCACTGGAGTCCGCCTTGACAGTTACAAAACTCCAGAGACCGTATAGAGGAAAGGCTTCATTTCCAGACTGTCAGTCATGGTGAGCGACGCGCTATGCAAGGGTGAATAGATGTGGAAAACCTTATGACGAGCACTTACTACTATCAACATTCTTTGACCTGAAAACAGGTTCCCACCGTGAACACGGCCAAAGATATGATACGATAATCGGAGTCTACTGAGCCGAGGTGAGATGCCATTGATTATTGCTAGTACTTATGTGGGCAGATGAGCGTGAAAATGCGTGTCATTGTGTACGAAAGTCTATGGAGTCCAGATGGAGCGTTCAGCAGGGTATCAAGGTTCAGGAAGATGGGCAGGCTATAAGGGATGATCAACGATTATGTCAAGTCTCTAACGTGGAAATGAGTTTCGATACATACCTTTTGTATGGGGAACTGATACTGATTCGCGAGCCCCCACCGACGCCAAACCCAAGTCCCTCTCCAACTAATTTCCGACGCTGAGGCTAGACGTTGTCGGAAAGATTAGACTCTCAAGGTCGTCGGTAAGTTCAATAGATTATGAACGGGCAGCACAAATCAATCTTTGAGAAGAAAAGGTCTGGTCAACACAAAGTAGAGTACGTATCTCGAACATTCGGGCGACATACGAGTGCTGATTGTTCTGGTTGAACGCAGCCTTTCTCTTGTCCTCCATCCTTTGTTTCGCGCCGTAAAAGATGAACCCAGAGACGACGAGGATGCCAGCAAAACCGGCCATCTGCGATGAGTGAGTGGTAGGGGAGAGAGGAGAAGCGAGAGGGACGCGCACCATTCGCTTCGGAGTGTTCAACGCAAACCTGGACATATTGTGTGGCTGTGTAGAAAGTTGGCGGACCGGAAGCGCTGACTAGCGCTGATCTTCCAACTTGCTTTCGTCATTCGTCCAGCATTCGTCGTGACTGTCGCCGGTTTTCTGTCTCAATACTGGTCTCTCTCTTTTTTTACAGCCTCATGTTGTCCATATGGACGACCTCCACTTCGACAAGTCAATCTCTGTTCGTCGTGTGCTCCTTCCACTTCTCAGCACCTGACTCGCTCTCGCTATCTCGTACTGCTCTCGGAGAATAGCCAACAATGTCTTTGTCAGACACTACCGGTTCTGCATCCCCACATGAACCCAAATGGCTCAAGGGCAAATTGCCTCAAGAGCCAAGCCTTTTGTCCACATGGATACTTGGCATCTTCTGCCCAGGAAGCACATTTTGTACGTGAGGTTACATACTTCTCACTTCTCAAGATCTCACTGCTCATTCTAATAGAGCGCTCTAGAAATTTCATCACTATCTTTACTATAGTGATCATATACCCGGAGTACTATATAACCACTCAAAATGAGTCTCGGATTGAGTGACCACAGAAATGGCTCGCTTCCTCGGTATTGCACTCGTCGCAGTCGCGCTCTCTTTGGGCTCTCTTTCCAAAGAGATCCCAAACCCTCCTCGTCTCAAAGCCTATGAGAGCGGCGCAGTTCACCAGAGCGTTATGGACAGGAAGCACGCTTCCTGGGCCCAACGCAAGGCTGCTGGCATCTTCAACGCCGCTCAGTACTCTACCATTACTGAATTTACTCCTTGTGTCGACGGTAAATAATTTCAAGCACTCTATGTCCCGCTTTACTGACTACTCTTTCCTCGTTAGGCAAAGCGGGAGAATTCCGATGCAGCAACATCGATCTCCTCAGCTTCTACTCCCATGCCGACCTAGGCAGCGCTATCGGCGAGGGAAGTAGTTCCTGGGGATGGGTTCACGAGGGTCGTGAATTCATCGCCATTGCACAAGCAGATGGCGCAGCCCTCGCAGAAGTAACCCCAGATGGAAAGCTTGATTACCTCGGCCGTCTACCCAAGCACCCTGAAGCGGCAAACTCGATCTGGCGAGGTTTGTTCTGACCCTTCTTCTCATTGTCTTCCACGAATTAATCTCTCGTGCCTTCTAGAACTTCGTGTACTCGACAATTGGCTCGTGGTGGGTTCCGAAGCGCTCAACCACCACGTCCAAATCTTCGACCTCCGAAAAATCCTTTCCATCACCCCCGAGGAGAAACCAAAGACCTTCGACCCCATAAACGACATCACGGGTATCTTCCGTGGTCTACCCGTTGGCCGAACCCACAACATCGTTATCAACTACGATTTGGGGTACATCGTTTCCGTCGGTAGCCAACCTCGGACAAGCAACTTCCGTGCTGGCCTCGTTTTCATCGACATCAAGGACCCCGCTAACCCTACGCTCGCTGGCTTCCAAGCTGATGATGGATATGTCCACGAGTTGAGTTCTCCCTCTCAATCTCTAGTACCACTGTGACTCATTCCTTGTTAGTGCCCAATGCTTGATTTACCGTGGACCAGACACCCGATTCGTCGGACAAGATGTCTGCTACGGATACAATGAAGACACACTCACTATCTACAGTACGTCATGCTCCAGTTCCACACTCTGTATTCTATGTTCCTCTCACACCCGACTTCCTCAGACGTGACCAATAAGGCAAACGCAACGATTATCTCGCGGACCGGCTACGAAGGAGCTTCTTACACCCACCAAGGGTACGTTTCGCCCTATTTCTCGCTGCTTCCTATCTGAAAACTTCCATTCCCATCATTGCAGATGGGTTGTTGATCCTGAGAACCAACACTATCTTATCCTCGATGATGAACTCGATGAAGCCAACGGAGCCGGTCTGGCTGCCGACGGTCACGCCGTTTCCTACATCTGGGACATCTCAGACCTCACTTCCCCCAAACAAACCGGCTACTTCAAAAACCCCCACACGACGATCGACCACAACCAATACATCCACAACAAAACACTCTATCAATCGAACTACGGCGCTGGCTTGCGCGTCGTTGATATCTCGTCGATCCCAAGTGACCCTACTGGTGGAAGCATCCAGGAACTCGGATGGTTTGATATTTACCCGGAAGACGATAACGAAGTTGGTGGTGGGATTGTCGACTTTGTGGGAAGTTGGTCGAGTTACGGACTGTTCCCGAGTGGCAATATTGTCATCAACACGATTGAACGCGGTGCTGTGAGTCCTGTCTCTCTTCTACAACCAAATCCTTGTTGACCATGCCCTTGCAGTTCGTCGTTAAATTGTCCAACTGAGCGTCTTAAAGCCACTTCTATGGCTAGTAGTGTACGTGTACAATACGGAAGAATGTAACGAGTTCCTGCCCCTGTCATGTTTCATGTAAATAAATTTCTTTTTGTTCGCTCTATCGTTGAAACAAAAGTCCATCCATCTTCTCCCATACCCTCACAGTTTCCCTTGATCATTGTCCTCTACGCAGACTATGCGCTCGGAAGTGTCCACTGACGTACCTCACATTTCTACGTCGCATCGAAGTCCCTGTATCGCACACACATACCAGGCACTCAGGGTCAGTTATTGGGATGTAAATCACTCTTGGCTTGGAGGAAGCTGCCAAGTGTTGTGATGAAGGCCCTGTGACGCAAACGACGATCACTTGGCAATCAGGCTTTCGAGCTTGACAACGATAACGCAAGTAGAACGAGATTCATTTATTTACACGAAGACATTTTGGTGATCAAGTCAGAAGATTCTATTTATGAACGCTTACTTCAACTTGACCACGAACTGTGCGATAGATTCACGTTAGCCAAGAAGGGATGTAAAGGGAGAGCTACACTCACCGCGCCACGCTCAATGGTATTGATGACGATGTATCCACTGGGGAAGAGGCCGTAGCTTGACCAGGTACCCACAAATTCGAGCGCACCACCACCAGTTCTGTTGTCATCTTCGGGGTAAACATCGAAGTATCCAACTTCACGAACGCTGTTGCCAGTGGGGTCCGAAGGGATAGACGTGATGTCAACAACACGAAGGCCAGTACCATAGTTGGATTGGTAGACCAAGCCGTTGGCGATGTACTGGTTGTGGTCGATGGTGATACGGTCGGTTTTGAAGTATCCAGTTTGACGAGGGGCACGGAGGTCTGAGATGTCCCAGATGTAGGTGACGGCGCGACCATCGCGAGCAAGCCCGGCACGGTTTTGCTCGTCGAGTTCGTCGTCGAGGATGAGGTAGCGTTGGTTGTTAGGATCGGTCACCCAGCTGCGGATTAGATCGGTTTATCCCTGGCTTAGTGGCATGAATAAGTTAACAGTGACTTACCCTTGGTGAGTGTAAGAGGCACCGGTGTAGCCAGTACGAGAGATGATTGTGGCATTAGCCTTGTTGGTAACATCTGCAAAATGTTTTAGATGCCGGAGAAAGCGAAGATATCTGTGAATAACGTACCGTAGATGGTGAGGGTATCTTCATTGTACCCGTAGCAGATATCACGACCAACATAGCGAGTATCAGGTCCGCGATAGATCAAGCATTGAGCACTGTAATTCAGATGTCATCTAATTAACCTCAGCTGGCATTGATCATATGTCGTTGGACTTACTCATGAACGTATCCATCATCAGCTTGGTATCCGGCGAGCTTGGGGTTGGCTGGGTCATCGATATCAATGAACACAAGCCCAGAACGGAAGGTGCTCGTTCTCGGTTGGGCACCGACTGAGACGACGTATTTACGATCCCAGTTGATAACAATGTTGTGGGTACGACCAACGGGGAGACCACGGAAAAGACCAGTGATATCCGTGTTTGGGTTGAAAGTGTATGGTTTACGGGGAATGGTGAGGATTTTACGGAGATCGAAGATTTGGATGTGGTGGTTTTGGGCCTCGGAACCGACGATCAACCAGTTGTCCAGCACCCTGAGTTCTGATGGGGCAAGTTTATAAGTGACGAGAGGGATGACGAGGTAAAGATATACTTACCTCTCCAGATGGAGTTAGCTGCCTCGGGGTGCTTAGGGAGTCTCCCAAGGTAATCCAATTTACCGTCAGAAGTGACTTCAGCAATAGCCGCTCCGTCAGCTTGGGCAATGACGATAAACTCTCGTCCTTGGTAGACCCATCCCCAAGAGCTGCTACCTTGTCCTGCGGCACTACCAAGCTCAGCATGGGAGTAAAAACTGTAGAGATCGATGTTGCTGCACTTGAACTCGCCAGCCCTGCCTGGAAAGGGGTTAGGAAAGGAGTGATTAGGAGGATTAAAGGAGACGAACCGTTGACACAGGGGGTGAAAGTGGTTATGGCACGATGTGCTGTGGTGTTGTAAGCACCTGCCGCCTGGCGTTCAGCCCAGAAAGCGTGTTTCTTGTCCATGATGCTCTGATGAACGCGGCCGCTCTCATATTCGAAGAGACGAGGAGGATTGGGGATTTCTTTGGCAATGACTGAAGTCAAAGCAGCGAGAATGAGACTGAGAGACACTGAGAGGCGAACCATCGTATGAGTAGAGCCAAGAAGTCAAGGTCTGGTTGAAGAGAGTGATGAGGCGAAGACTGCGTCTAAAATACCCTGGCGAAAGTAGTGTGGTATTGTTCAGTGTACGACTGCTTGTATCGTGCCCGCATGCTCTAAAGGTACCCAAGCTTTTCGATGTACGCCCTTAATTCCGTTATCACTTCCAACCAGGCAGAAAGTGCTCGAGCTTCGGAAGCTGAGGATGAGCACTTTGGGCTTGGTTGGCAGCTCAGTATGGCTGCTGCCAGTGGTCGAGGAGGACCTTGACCCTCGAAGAACGAGGGATCTCCATGCGGGATTGTTTGCTTGGCTCTGAGGCATATTGGCGTGTATGTCGTTATACGAAGGCCGAAGTGAGTGGTATGTTCATGTGGGAGGGGTTTGACCTAGGGGGACCTTCGCAGTGCTCTCGGTGCCAAGAGAAAGAGACGATAAAGACGAGCTATGGTTTGTCAAGAAAGAAGTCGCTTTGGCTCGATGGAGGAGAAAGAATTTCTCCGTCGCAAGCTCCGTAGTCCCACTCGAATGTGAACCATGTGAAACGTGTGGGTTCGAAATGAGCAATGAACAAGCCTGTCTTCTTGCGTCACGGTGCGATGGAATCTTGGGATAACGCTACAAAGTATCAGTTTTGTGTGATCGTGCATCATGCAATGTAGAAGACGAACCATGAGTGTAACTGTGGTGGTGCGATTGAGCTTGGAGATTGCGCAAATCGGTTTGCATGGAGTCGCTGGAAGGCCACAGCAGACTCCGAAGGGAACGGCGACCATAAAATTTCATGCAATGTGGTTCCGAGAGAAATGAGAGATAGAAGACGAGGAGCCGCATGCATCGAGGTACTGTGTCCTCGATGGTCGAAGACGCATTGGAAGAAAATGCGGAGATAGCGATGGTGTGCGTGTGGACATGCAGATGGTAACATCGAGGCAACCATCATTAGATTCAGATATCCCAGGTAGTATCAATACAACACGCGCTCTCTGAGCGGAATAAGTCGACGAATATAAGGTAATAAAGTAATAAAAATAAGGGGATTATACCCAAGAGTAGACTATCAGTGGTTTCATTACTTCTTGTTGTCGAAATACTTCGTCTTCAGTTGATGCCAAATTCTTTCGTTCCAGCCGTACGTAAGTGCGTTGGCCAAGCCAACAAACTGAGTGGATGCTTGCATGACTTGGGTTACGCGAGATGTGTTACCCGTTGCCTCCACGATGCGATTGGCAAGCCCAGGAATCCAAAGAATGATGTAGAGGAGAGGATATGCATTTAGAAGGAGTATGCGGTGGATCGCACGCTCCCGAGGATTGGTCGAAGATTTCTGGGTCTTTGGACGGTGAGCGAAGATGTGCTTGAGCGAAGCTTGGCTTGCGGATGGCGGTGGAGTGATGGAAGGAGGGATAGGGGTGATGGAGGGCGACAGGAAGGAAGGTTTCGACGGACTGCTGTCGTCCGAGAAATCAATATAGGAAGCAGACGACGGACGGCGGGGCTGCTTCTTGCTTTCAACCTTTCCATCAACGTCAACATCAACATCAATGTCCACATCGACATGGATGTGATCCGTCGTGTTGAAAGTGTTGGGTTGACGCGCAAATTCAACAGGGGAGAGTGGGATCGTGTTCGTATTCATGTTGTGCGAAGAAGTGGGGACTTGTGAGACGATGGGGTTGGCGAGACGCCGGAAGTGACGCCGGAGGAAGAAGTGAAGGAATGTGTACATGACGATCTAGGATGTTCAGTGAGAAAAAGTTCCGCTAACTCAATGGGGAACCGTCGTACCTCCAGGAGCATGAAAAGGTAGCGCCATGCATGGGTCAGTGCGTATCTAAGGTAGACGGGCTCGTCGACAAGCCAGCACCTGGAACCAAGTATCCCATGAGCAAGATGGTCAACGACAGAGCAACAAGGGAGACTGACCAGTTTCCTGAGACCGGTACATACCACTTCTTTCCGAGAGCAATGAACCCCGTCATGAACGGCAGAAACCATATGGCAGAGGTGACACCAACGATCTTTCGCCAGCCCCATTCACCAGAGACGAGCTGTGAGCTGGAGGTCTTGGTGATGGTGTAGACCGTGACGATGGCTATGGCGAGGATTGCGCAATCGGCTGCCTGGACGGTGACCTGTCCAACGAGACCATTGAACACGCATGCTGGCGTGGGCGATAATGGGCGTTTAGTGATGAGAATGAGTGAACCCGATGCAGAATTATTGACGGAATTGATGAAATCCGCGACCGCCAAGTTGAGGATCAGGACATGACGAAAGTGTTTACGGAGCGGAAGGGCTAGATAACAAAGAATGATAAAGCCTGATCCGAGAGCAGAGAGGATGCCCCCAGTGAAGTTGAGCACCGACATTGCCAGCCGAAAACCTTGGATCGTGGTGGTCGACATCGTTGAGGGATGATGAGAGCTGCATCTTCGTAAATAGTGATAATTTTATAGCTTGCATATGAAAAAGTGGCGATGCGGAGTGTCGTTACGAGACGTCGAAAAAGCACAAGGATGAAGAGTTTCGTGGTGGCGTTTTTGGCGCCGTATACTGTTTCAAGATTAGACAAACGCTGGCAGCGGTAGTATACACACAAAATTTTACAGGTATTACACGAAACCCACCAAGAAAAAAAAAGCAGGAAAGGAGAGCGGGGTACGATGAAGCTCAAGGGTCGTATATTCTATGAAGCTCGTCGTGTATCGAAAATGCAATTCTGCGTTGAGTCTTGGTGGCTTTTCTTCCTCCGGTTGCCCTACAATTGACTGGCGTCACGACATGTATAAGTGGGACTGACGGTGGACTTACTTCTGTTCTTGACAAACGAAACTGTCAGGAGCTCCTTCCCAGTCTTCCAGGATATAATCAACTCGCTTGGCTTTCTCTCCTCCTTCACCTTCACCATCGACATCGTCTCCCTGAGGTCCGAACAAGTCCAGAGCCAGCCGTGTGTGGCTGACACCAGCATACGTAGTAACGCACCGAGGGTTGACCAGGATCCGAGCAGGCCGATACGCTCCATTCGGGATGGTCAATTTCGGAGGGACTCCATCCTCATCCTCATCGTCTCCAGCCGGCAGCCCTTCCTCTTCTTCATCTTCGGGCATGGCATCAAAGTCTGAACCAGCATTTGCGTCCTCATCAGCCTTAGGCTCGCCCCCTACAGCCTCCCCTTCAGCTGCCGGTGCTGGCGCTGGCGGTGGAGGAGGGGGTGCTTGGGGTGGCTCATCCTGGGGTTCCCTCTTTCTCAACCGCTCTCCATTGCCTATATCCAGTTCCATCATGCCTTCACCAGCTGTCCCAATCCACAAGTCTCGACAGAACCACGCTTGGCTACTATCTAGACAAGTTGAGTCTGACGTCCTTTCCTTCATGGCCTCACCACTGGTAATATTCGTAACGTCCCCACTGACCAGTCCGGAACGATACGATATGCCTTTGTAGTATGACTGTGCGGGATCGACAACATGAGTCCCTGATTCACAACAGAACACTTGGAACGGCAAATGTTGTTGATAGCGCTTGGAACCGATTTTGTCGCGCGGCGGAACACCATCTGGGGATGAAGAGGACTTGGACTGACGGAATTGGTCGCCGTCAACGTCGCGTGTCCGCCAACTATGGGATGATGGTAAGCAGAAGCTTAGCGTACACGAAGGTGAGCGTACCGGTCAGAAAAGATGTAGAAACCGTTATGTTCTGCCCAATCCATTCCGCAAACCACGGCCGCTTCGTTTATGAAGCTGACCTTGATGGTCTCAAGGATATCGTTCGGACAAGTGAACCCCCTCAGCCAGATGACTCTGTCGAATTTAAATCGTCTCTTCTGGTAAAGCTCCATCAATGGTTCTAACGCAAGGTTCCGTGTATGCGCCTCTTCTTGTGGATAATAAGCCGCGAGTGGGTCTGCCGTCATGGGTGGAACCCTCCGAATACGGTACGGTATGCCGAGCAATGTCATTACCGCCTCGCACAAGTCGGTGAGGGTTTCTGTTGAGTCGGTGGAGTCATAGTCCAGCATTGACACGAAGATATTGCTTGTCCCAAGCCGTTTCGCGAGTTGCACAATAACTGCAAGTTGGTCGACTAGGAAATGGTCTGCGGAATGAATGACAATCGCAATGTAGTAAAGATGGTTTTGGTGAACGAGTTCGTCGTAAGCCGAGTGTTGTTTACTTTGACCGAACGGGCGTGCCAGAGTCGGGCAAAGACCCGCAACCCATCCGTTGATGGAGAGCAGTTGGTCAATGGCCGAAATGACTGTTTGAGCATCCGTGTGCGCCGTATCCTTGCTTGTTATGCTATTATATGCACACTCAATTAAAGACTGGCGAGGCCACAGACGAAGAGAAGCGACGTACTATGGGAGTTGAAAGCGTTCCCACCAATCCCGCGCGCCGTTCCTCACCAAGTCGGAGAACAAGTCTTCCCGCTCATCTTTACCCATTCTCGACTGCAAGAAGCGGTGCTTTTGCACGTTGAGAGTCCTGTCATGTCCAGTCGCGCGTTCGAGGATGCTATGTTTCTGGATTTCGTGAGAGTTGGGAATTCTGAGGGACGTGTGAGTCGAGGACGATGAGGAAGAGAAGAAGAAGAGACGGAGAGCAAAGACAGCAGAGAGAAGAAAAAAGAGTCGCGTGAGACTGCGACGACGAAGAGAGAGCGCCATCGTCGTCGGCGTCGTGGGGAACGTCGAGGTCGAGCCGTCAGCGGAAGAGTGGAAGGAGCTCGGCAGCTTTAACTTTGCTTCAGGGGCGCGTATTGGCGCCTGTTACAGGGGCTTGGCGTCGGGATCAGGGATTCATGTGGTTTGCTTCCATCCACTCATTTAGGCTTTGGCCCGTGTGCTCTATTCCTGGCCGGCGTGTGACGCTCCTTCAAACGCAGAAAACCAGAGGAAGATGCCTCCAGCTCCCCTTTCTTCTTCTCCATCACCACCACCATGTCCTCAGAGGTCGTAAGTTGCATTACGTTCAGACTCAAAGTTCTACGTTTCCTGACGACTTTGTGTCAGCCTCTTCTCGTGTCCTTATCTGTCACTGCATCGTTGACACTTTTGGTGAGCCCCACCTTGTCGTACGCTGCTGCGCTTAACTCACTCCACACCGAAAGACCTATGACTGGATTTGCACCTTGGACAGAGAGGTGCTTGCACTACCTCCGTCGTAAGTTGATCTCGGGTCTCAATCCCAAACTCTAGGTCAAATACATATGGCAACGGAAATGGAATACATCGACACTCATCTTCTTCCTTAATCGATACCTTCCATTTATCGACACCTCCATATCACTCACCCGTAAGCGATTAGAAAATAAGTCTTCCTCATGTAGGCTCACATACTTGAGTAGTCTTGACAATCACCCGGGACCCTCGCGTAGGCCATGTCAACTCATTTAAGCCCAGTTTCCAAGACTGACTTATGTGTAGGTCTGCGAACAAAGATTTAAAGTCGTAACTTGTGAGTCGGGCCCCAGCTTCCAACAACATCCAAACTAACGTCGCTTCAGGGCTCATAGTCTTCGGGATACTACTATGTGAGAGTATGTGCATGACTTTTATGACAATGTGCACATGTTGACAGTCAACTTTGCAGCCATATTAATGTTGCGCACCTATGCTATCTGGCAAGGCCGACGCGCAATACTTGTCACATTAATTGTGCTGGCTTGCGTACGTGTAATTATCCTTTAGCTCGCCGTCTGCTTACCGTTGCCGTTGTCCAGGTTGTTTTCATTCCTTCCATCATCGTGACATACTTTGAAATGGCAACACTACGATGTGATTATGAATCCGTGTATAGAGACCGCTATACTTTACCGAAACCGCTTTTTCATAGATGGGCCTTCTGACTCACCCGGCTGCTCGCTGGTGTATGCGAGCCCCATGATCTTCATAGCATACGTGCTCCTCCTGTCGAGCGAAACAGGCAAGTCATTTCATCTAACAACCTTCCGGCTTGTCAAACTGAAGAATGATCGCAGTGATACTAGCCCTCACAATGTGGCAAGCTGTTCGACATCGTAAGTTCGATCCCATTCATTCATGCGGGTATCACGTTGGTATCACGTCACATGAAAGGATATTGCTGATGATCGACTCTACTCAGTTAAGCAGATGCGTACATCATGGATCGTGCAGTTGTATACGGATGGTCAGTCGCCTGTTTAGCACTTGCGATGATGACGGCTTGATGCTGATGACTTGATTCTTAGGACTGCTATTCTATCTGTACATCGTGGGTACGTCTTCGATAGTTCAAAGCGCCTTCAAGGATTCTTGGGTTCTTACCGTCTCCTGGCCAACCTGTAGTCATTGCAATTGCAAACGTTGTAGTCCCCGTGGCTGCTCCCGTAAGTTCTCTTCCCCCGTTGCTGTTTAATTTCTTGAACTTTATTGACCAAATCGCAGCCGGGGTTTTCCAATTGGCTAGCAACGTAAGAATACTTCTTCCTTCTCCTTCCTTACCCATCGCATCATGGAATCAACCTCATTGACGCACGGTGCTGATGCTATGCTTTTATAGCCCGCAACGAGTTGTCCACTCTGTGGTATGCACAAGGGTGCTGTTCTTCATGCGAGCAGCAAATGAAACTGAAGATACTTCTGGAACGACGATGGTCTCTGCGGATTTAGAGTTCTCGGAGGTTACGAGTGGACTGAGTACAAGACGCGAAGTTACAAACTGTTACTAGTAATGTTCATTCATGATAACCTTGGACTTTCGTAAAGCATTTACATAAAGCAATGGGTACTCGCGGTGTTAAGCAATCGGGAAGGAGACAGCAAGGGGAGGTGGCGACAAGCCTCATTGTCGGCCGTAACTTAGTTTTACCCCACGCGTATACCATGTGGAGGGCGCTATGTTGCTTCTAATAGTCAAACGTCCCCCACAAAATTTCCATTGGCTCCTCGGGCCTATTGCCTCACGGAAGGGGCGTTGAAGTTGTCAAGGAAAATCGTTCGACGAGGGAAGCACTGAAAATGCATATAAGAAGTGCATAGTTTTGAGGGTTGGCTAACAAGCGATACCTTTTCACCCCGCATTCATATTTCCTCCAATAACTCACTTTCGCGATTCCGCCGGCATGGAATTGAATCCCCCTACTGAAGCTTTCGGAGCTAGAAGACTTTCACATTCGTCGAGGAGGAGTACGCTGAGGTTGTCGGTGTTGGATATAGCCTTGGACATGGGAGTGCTGAGTGATGACTGCGAGGTCGCGGAGTGGGTATTTGGTCCCTCTGGTTCTCCACTACCCCCGAGACGGAAAGGTGAGTTGCCGCAACGATCACACATGCCGCTAATCTCCAACCTGTTTCCCAGAATCTAAGAGTCGTAAATCCGCGAGCCTGAAAGCCGTGGTAGTGCAATTGAGCGAGATTTCTATTTTTGGACGATCGGAGAAGAAAAGGGCTGCATTCCCTCGTTGCGGCCGCTCTGAGAAAAGGGACGGCGTCGGATTGCGGAAAGGTGGTGGTGGTCGGTCATTCACGCGGAATGTTTCTGGAGGGTTGAATCAAGTGAGTGGGTTGGTCCGAAAAGGTATGTAACACGCACTATCTGGGCGAGAATGTCGCCGAGTACTTCTTCGCGTAGTATCATCGTACGTCAAGAACGACTCGGCCTCATCTTCTGGGTCCGAGGATGGAAGAGTTGGGTGAGTACGGGCATAGCATGCATAAAAATGCACGCTCACATTCGATGCAGACAACCCAGTAGGATTCGTCAGACCATCAAGGACATAACGATTTTCCCTCCCATCGGCAAATTGTCGTTTACCAAGATTCATACGGCCTGTGGAAGAAGCAATGCATCAACATCTGAATCATCAATCCCGTCTGTTCCGCCAACACCGTTCATCCTGATGACTCAAATGGATATGAGTGAAATAGGAAGTACTCTGGCGTGTCAAAATCCTCGGATCGACGCGTCGTATATGGTGGTTTCTCAGGAAAATGCCGTACTTGATGTGATCCCATTCTCCGAAGCCGAAAGGCCACCAACTGTAACGCCTTCCTTGTACCGCAGCCCGACAACAAGGCTACCACACAAAGTGCGCACGTTGCTGAATTCTCGACGGAGGATTGCACTTCCTAGTATTTCGACCGACCAATCGTCCATCGGGTCTTCGCGGGGGACATCGGATGGTGGCGATAGGAGGAGACTACCTTGGCTGGTTGGTGGAATTCGGCGTGGAAGAGATGCACCGTTTCCAGTAAAGTCTGTTCGACACGCTCCACGAGAAGGCGTGCAGGTCGTTGCCAACGATGGCGAGGGACGCTCGACGCTGTTGATGGCGCCGCTGCCGTTTGCCGAGGCGTCGACGGACTCGTTGTCAGTGTACTCGGACGATATTTCAGAGGAACGCTGAGAGAGGGCGAGCGTTGTAATTTTTGTATGGGACCTGGCTTAAAGTAGAAATGCATGATGTCATCAAATAAGGCCTGCCTGGGGTTGAGAGAGTTTTATCAACTCCAACCATCTTCGTCTCCTTCCCCCATGTCCCTCGACGATAAACGCGATGTCCGCAACCCCCTCCTCTTCGAGTGCGCCTGGGAGGTCGCAAACAAGGTCGGCGGCATCTACACAGTCATAAAAACAAAGGTCCCAGTCACCGTCTCCGAGTATGGCGACAGATACTGCCTCATCGGCCCTCTCAGCTACAAATCCGCCCCCATGGAAGTCGAGGCGGAGGAGCCCACCGACCCGCACATGGTGGAGACGCTCGACGGGATGCGTGCGCAGGGCGTCAAGGCCCTGTACGGTAGATGGCTCGTCGAAGGTAACCCCCATGTCCTGCTCTTCGACACGGGCAGTCAGTACTCGCGCTTGGACGAATGGAAAGGCGATCTGTGGAACCTTGCTGGTATCCCATCCCCCCCGAACGACCACGAAACCAACGAGACCATCGTCTTTGGTTATCTGGTTGCCTGGTTTTTAGGCGAGGTACGTTGTATTTGTCTTTTTGTTGCTCGGATATAGTCGGACGTGCCTCGCCATCCCCAGTATGTTTCCCGCCAACTTACGACGGCTGTCGTCGCCCACTTTCACGAATGGCAAGCCGGTCTCGCGATCCCCTTATGCAGGAAGAGGCATATCGATGTGACCACCGTCTTCACGACTCATGCCACCCTCCTTGGTCGTTACCTTTGCGCTGGTTCCGTCGATTTCTACAACAATCTGCAATACTTCGATGTCGATCACGAAGCAGGAAAGCGAGGTATCTACCACCGATACTGCATAGAGCGCTCAGCCGCGCATTGCGCCGACGTCTTCACAACGGTTTCGCATATAACTGCGTACGAAAGCGAACATCTCTTAAAGAGGAAGCCTGATGGTGTCCTTCCCAACGGATTGAACGTCGTCAAGTTTCAGGCCATGCACGAGTTCCAGAACTTGCACGCCACGGCCAAAGCAAAGATCAATGAATTCATCCGCGGTCACTTCTATGGTCATCTAGACTTCGATCTGGAAAATACGCTATACGTGAGTGCTTGTCGTTTCTCCGAAGTTGATGATAATTTAACTCCTTTCCCTCAGTTCTTCACAGCAGGCCGCTATGAATATCGCAATAAGGGTGTAGACATGTTCATCGAGTCCCTCGCTCGTGAGTCTATTCGTTTCACATACTCCGAATTTCTTCACGCTGATTCCGCCTAGGATTGAACTACCGTCTTCAAAAGTCGGGATCCAATATCACTGTTGTTGCATTCATCATCATGCCGGCCGCTACGCATTCCTATACGATCGAAGCATTGAAAGGCCAAGCGGTCACCAAACAACTTCGCGACACTGTTACCGAAATTCAACATCGTATTGGTTCCCGTCTCTTCGATCATGCCGCTCGCTTCCACGGGGATACCAAATCCTTGCCCAACTTCACGGATCTCTTGTCCGAAGAAGACCAGGTCTTACTCAAGCGTCGCATATTCGCGCTGAAGCGAAACTCCCTTCCCCCCATCGTCACTCATAACATGGCCGACGACTCGAGCGATCCCATCCTGGGCCAAATCCGACGCGTCAAACTGTTCAACAACACCAGCGATCGTGTCAAAGTCGTGTTCCACCCGGACTTCCTCAACTCCAATAACCCGATTCTTGGCATGGATTACGAGGAGTTTGTTCGTGGATGCCATTTGGGTGTTTTCCCTAGCTACTACGAACCTTGGGGCTACACCCCGGCCGAGTGCACTGTGATGGGTATTCCAAGCGTAACCACCAACCTCAGCGGGTTCGGTTGCTTCATGCACGACCTCATTGAACGCCCCCAGGATGAAGGGTGCTACATTGTCGACAGGCGTATGAAGAGTGCAGAGGAAAGTGTTGAGCAGCTCACCGACTGCATGGAATCGTTCGCAAACAAATCACGACGTCAAAGAATCAACCAACGTAACCGCGTAGAGCGCCTTTCTCCTCTGTTGGATTGGAAGAACCTCGGCATCGAGTATAGCAAAGCGCGTCAATTGGCTTTGAGGAGGGCTTACCCTGATGCTTTCTATGGTCCCGATGGTCAAGGACAGTTTGGTGATGCTGAGGACGAGTGGGATGCTGGTATCGAGAGAATGCCTCCCAACAGTATGCCTGCGAGCCCGAGACTTCGTGGAATGGCTACTCCTGGCGACATTGGTACACTCACCGAAGAAATGCAGGCCCTCGCTACCAGCGACTATCGTGGATACAATTGGCCTTCTTCTCATGAAGAAGAGGATGAAGGATATCCCTTGTAAGTCGGATTTCATCGAACTTAAACTCTGATCTGATTATCATTCGTCTCTTCCTTAGCCCACTGGTTATGAAGGTTCGCTCGCGTTCCGGAAGTGTCATGAGTGGTGCGAGCACCCCCGGCGGTGGCACCTTCAACAGTTTGAGCGAGCGGGACTTGCAAAAGGCTGATGCTGCTCTCAGTCAAGTCAACGGCGTCACTAACGGACATTAGTTGCGCTCATTAGATGTACCACTGAATCCCCCTTCTTAAAAGTGATTATATGCTATTTTGTTATATCTGCCTTGTTCTGTTCATACCCAGTGTTGCTATAAAGTGATGGACTCTTGTTGTTGGACTCTAGAACCAATGTCTACAGAATACTTGCTTGAACTCGGGCGCCAAAATACTTCACTGTCTTATTGATGGTTCTCCTCCGGTTTGCACCTAGTCCGACCGGAGCACTTCATCTCGGAGGCCTCAGAACTGCCCTCTACAACTACCTCTACGCGAAGAAGAATGCTGGGAAATGGATTTTGAGAATCGAGGATACTGATGCTGTGAGTTCGGTCGCGGTTTGTCGTGCAAGTGTTGTAACGCAGAGACAGACGCGGTATGTTCCTGGGTCGGTGGAGAATATACGCAAGGCTTTGGATTGGGCTGGCTTGGAGTATGACTTTGGTGAATGGGCTTGGGCGACGTTTACTGCGGCGAAGACAAGCTAACACAATGAAATACTAGGACCTGGAAAGGATGGTCCTCATGCCCCATACTTCCAAGTGAGTGCGGCCTGAAGATCTCAATAGTTTGGTTCTGACATGGGAGCGTGGACAGTCGGAACGATTAGACCTCTATCGATCCTACTCGAACAAACTGCTGGAGGTCAGTTCCGTTATAGTCTGCAACTTGCATATTCCTGATCGACAAGCCTTTCATATAGTCCGGACACGCGTATCGTTGTTTCTGCACACCTGATCGTCTGTCAACTGTACGCGAGAAATTGGCTCGGTCTGGTTCAAATGAAACGTACGACAAACATTGTCTGTACCAAACGGAAGAGGAAGTGGCAAGAAGGCTTCGTGCCGGGGAAAAGTCCGTCATTCGACTAAATGTGCGTACCCATATGCTGGATCTCTCTAGACGCGATTTATCGGTGCTGATATAATGATACCGCTACTTAGGACGATAAACTCCCAACGAGACCGCCTGCGCAGGATGTTGTATATGGTCAACTTCGGGATGCACACCTTTCGTTGCCTACGGACCCCATTCTGATCAAGTCAGACATGTACCCCACCTATCACCTCGCTTCGGTAGTCGATGACTTTGAGATGGGGATAACCCACGTTCTGAGAGGAGAGGTACGCGCCCCACCGTCTTCGTTTCTGCTCAATGTTGCCGACTATTGGGTTCTAGGAATGGCTACCTTCGCTCGACTTACACCTTGACCTATACGCGTGTCTAAACATCCCCTCCCCGAAATTCGCTCATATACCGATTCTGGTGAACCCCGACGGCAGTAAAATGTCCAAGAGGAATGGTGATGTGCAAGTGATGGATTACATTGTGTGTATTCCTTTTGGTTTCTTCCAATCCTTTCCTCATAGACGTTGGTTTAGCGACGTGGTTGGGAGCCACAAGCCGTTTTGAACTGGCTGGCACTTGCTGGGTGGGGTGCTCGTAGGGAGGTTGTGTCTGAACCGACCGCAGCATCATCGTCAACGTCAACATCCCACCCACGAACTGTTCAATTTGCACCAGCACCTGATAGCACAACTGTCATGTCACTCTCGGAAATGATTGAACAGGTATGTTTGTTGGAGTTGTACTTCATCCTCGTCCGATACTGACTATGTTGCAAGTTCGATCTCCCAGCCCTCACGCATCGCAGCACGAGTCTTGATCCAACAAAGTTAGAGTATATCAACAAGCATCACTTGATGAGGGAATGGTCTTCACCTGAGGGACTCGAAGCCTTAGCCCGTAGGCTGCACACTATGGTGAAAGAGGCTTTCCCGGCGAGGTGGGTACCTGGATATGCAGAGCACCATGCATACTGACTCCTTCCTCGAAGTCCATACACCACGGTTGATTTCATCAAAAAGACTATCCTTGTTCTTCAAGGCCGGCTCACGAATATCCATGACATATCATTGCATGCACCATACTTGTTCGTAGAACCAGATTACTCGTCAGAGGTGGCACAGTCGATGATAAAAAATATCTCTGAGGATGTTCGCCGTGAGTCAAACTTCCGTATTTTTCACTCCTCGCTGACGCGATGTACGCTTGGGATAGAACGGACATTGCGTGCGGTTCACGAACGTCTGAGTGACTCCGAGTCCTGGGATAATATTGATATCGCTGGGATTTTACATGAAGAAAATGATACAATGGGATTGTCGCATAAAGCGTTCATGACAACTCTTAGGCATGGACTCAGTGGGATGAAGGTATACGCATACGTGCTTTCTGTCTCTGTATTTCTGACTCATGGCGCTTGATGTAGGATGGGCCTAGCGTTCCAGAGATCATTCAGGTACTTGGACGCGAACGAACACTCGCCCGACTGCACGCCTTGGTCCACAAGCCATGAGTACCCCGTTGGTCAAAGAAGTGTTTCACGCGCTGTCCTTGTGGACTGGTTCTGCTTCTATGTATCCAGTTATATGCAGTGGATGTGGGCACATACCGAACTTGGTTAGCAAATGCTCTGTTACTAGTTTATGCAGCAGGCGTAATAGGACAGAGGAGTCGTCGACCTCTTATTCGCATTGCTTGTCAATATGTTGTCGAATTAAACCAATGATTTCTTTCCTGATTGCCGGGGGTATAGTAGCTGGAACAAGGATAGAATATATAGGTAGCGAGCTTCAAGAGACGCGTCACTCACCTTGAGCACCTGGCTTCACGCTTTCTAACAGATCATGAAACGACAATTGTTCCATTTTGCGTGCTTGTTCTAATGCACTAGTTCAAATTTATCGTTGGAAACGGGTTCGTGGTGCCAAGTACCTTTAGCCTGATCCTTGACTTGGTCTTTCCACCCGCTTTCGTTGAGCTTCGAATCCAATACACCCTTGATGCTGGGGGGACTTGAGGGTGATTGACTCCGTGATATACAGAAGCTTACCGATCCCAGTCACCACTTTCGACCAAGCGGTTTAAGAGTTCAGAATATAGAGAGTTGATGTCTTCTTCGCTGAGTGGCATGGTGGGCAGAAGGACCAAGCGCCCCTGTCTCAGGCACGCAAAAGAGAAGGTCACGTTCGCGACGCGACCCACAACTCCGAGTCACGACTTCGACCTTGACCACGTCCTTCTACGACCGTCGACGCCGCGATGTGGGTGGTAGAAGGCCCTTTCGATGGTGCTTCTGGAGACTTGACCATACAAAGTATAGCTGCACCTTCCCCATACGACGCGTGGAGGAGCTAACCAATATCTTTAGAATGCAAATTACTCAAAACATCGGCCAGATATGTTGTCAGTCGCAAGGATGGCCCACTTCTCATAAACAGCAAGAAGATCTCTCATGAACATTGCGAATTTACTGTCGGGTCCTTCTCCATCGATGATGCCGTGAGTAGCAGTCGTATGCTAAGCCATGGATCTGACCCCCAACCTACTCCTGCTAGGCAGACACTTCCGTCAGACCGCGTCTCGATTTTCTCAACAAGAGATCCAAGATGATGAAACTGTTTCGAGATGGAAAAGAGCTCGCTGTCAACGCGTCAGCCCAGTCAGAGTTGGAAGACGGTGATCTAATAACCATTGTCACAGACGTCACCTTAAGGTGCTGTCGTCTTCTTCCTTGTATGTCGTTTGGTGACACCTATTTCTGTGTATACCAGGATCAAATGGGAACCGCTCAACTGCTATATATCTCCCAAATGCCCCCAAATGCCCTCCCTTGAGGCTTGTGCGAGCTTGGGTATCCACCTCTCACAGAAACACCGCCCAGACACCACCCACCACCTCGTATCCTCCTTCGCGCTGACGGTGCCCATCATCTCGTCTCTCGTGTCCATCGCCCGTTTTGCCCAACCTGACTGGCTCAACGAGGTCCTTCACTTGGGCATGCTACCACTCCCGCCAGAACCTAACGCCGTGGATATACCATTAGAGCAGACGTTTGCATTGCCTCTACTCACAAAGCATCGTCCGACATTCTCTGCGCACCTTCCTCCACGCTTCAAAGATTTCAAGGTTTGGGAGCCTAACGAGGAGCGTTCTAATATGTTGGCTGGACTCCGATTCGTTTTCGTCGGTGAATCAGGGAGAGAGGCTGATAGTGCTACTAAAGCAATGATCAGTCAAGGTGGTGGTGAATATGAGGTCTTGAGTGTTTCATCTAGTATGTCGAAGTGGCACAACACCATCACCAAAGGCTTGGGTCGTGTGAGGGACGGTGGGCGAGCACTGGTTGTTGTGGGCGATGAAGCTGCTATCAAAGCCGCTATCGGTGATGATGGATGGGCTGAAGTCCATCAGATCTTGCAAAGGTGAGTACTTAACCGTAAGATCATCAGTCAACTGTTACCTGACTCTTTGTAGCTCACAATTGAAACTGTGTGCGATGCAGGCTGTTCTCGAAGCAGTGGCTGATGTTGATATTTCCCCTTTGACGGCGCCTCCTATGAATGACAACGCGCGTGCGTCTGGTCTTGTCTTCTTGATACTGTGTACCTTTGACCACGTCTATCCTTTCAGCTCAAAGCCCCATGTCCTCCCCTCTGCCCTCCATGGTTCCCAATACCCTTCCAGACGAACCGTCAATTCCTCCAGAAAGTCTATCGACTCCCCAGGTTGACCAAATCATGGAAGAAGCACGAGAACCTTCGCCAGAACCTCCTCCGCCTCCTCGCAAGAAGCTCGTTCGACGTGCCCCTTCGCGACAGCAATCCCAAGAGCCACCTGCGCCCCCACCAGCAGCACCCATAGTGCAAACTGATCCAGATGCTCCGCGAGTCCGAAAGGTGTGTTCGTTTTTCGAATCATTGTGCACACACGTCATCTAACTGTTATGCTAGACTCTGGTTCGCCGTGCTAAACCTGCTGCTCAATCAATGCTGGTTGGGTTTGATGATCCCTCCCTAGTATTGAGTGCTGCCCCAGACGTGTCTTCGTCAATGCCGACCAAGCCCCCAGATCCACCGGTGTGTAATTCAATACCATTGCGGTTCTGTTAGACTCACTGCTTTGTCAGTCACAAAAGCCACCAAGTTCTACCCGTTCAACGCGACTTAAGCGTCGTGCTGGTACGAACTATAACCCTCTTGATATCTTAGGTCCTCCTGTTGAGGTTGAGCAACCACCGCTGAAGAAATTCAAAGCGCTGTTCGATGCCAGTGCTCCTGATCAGACACTCTCGATGGAAGATTATTATTCGCAAACACAAACCCAGTCGGGTCCTGCCTCTTCCATGCCTCGTCCACGTCCAGTTCTTAACGATATCCGAGAAGAAGAGGAAAGTCAGGCTTCCAGACCGCCCCCGGAGGTGGTAAAAGTACCAGAGGTGCGGGGCGCGAAGCGGAAGGCTACTCCAGAAGACAATCGTCCTTCAACTTCGACTCAAGACAAGCCTCCCAGTGCGAAGAGAAAACAACCAGAGAAGAGGGCGACTTCTCCTAGTCATCCTGATCAAGACCTTGCTTTCTTAAAAGCTGTTGCTACGATACCCCGAGAAAGCGTAGCGACCGACGAGCTTGATAAGGATTTCAAGACCTTACGAGTCGCGCAACCCGAGCTTGAGGACCAGGCTCGCGAATGGGCTGTATTGGAAGAGTTTGGCGATGATTCAAACCTCCGCGGAAATTTCATGGTTGTTGTCGAGATGGATGTGTTCAGAAAGGATACCTCAAGAACGAACAGGTCCCAATCCTCCCTCCAGGCCAACAATTCCACGGTCCCGAATTTCAAGAAGTTCAAAAAGGTTTGTTGCCTTGTATTTTTATTCGGCATCGGGATTCTGAAGTTCTTGTCCAGAAACCTAGTGAAGTTCGCCGTGAAATCGTTCCAGTTTACAACGAAGACTCCATCTCTGGTATTCTCTCTCGGTGACCTTGGTGCTGATCGTTTCTAACATAGCTGTTGTAGATGGACCTCGATACGAGGATGAGATGGCCGTTCCTCGCGCATCCAAGGCTAAGAGGGCTGTGCCTCAGAATAAGACAAGCAAATCCAAGTCACCGGCCCTGTTCCTTGACAATTCTGACGATGACGAGGGGTATACCAACGGCCCGTCAAATCCATCGGTTGTTCTTGACGATGACGACGACGATGATATTCCGGTACCGAAACCTGCTGCCTCGCGGGCGCGCACGGCTAGGGCGCCACCTAAGCGAGCTCCTGCTAGGTCCCGAGCCGCGAACGACGATTCGGATGATGAAGCCGTGTTCAAAGGCTTTGGGTGAAACGCGCCGCCCCATTCCAAGCCCGAGTTCATGTCAGGTGCCCGCCACTTACCTCCTCGCAACTCATGACAATATACATACTTGCATGATATTACTCAATCACTTATTACTATCAGAACGATTCACCTTACCAATGGCATATTATTCCATTCTACGTTGTTTCGGGCGGTGACGAGGACCCTGAATAGGAGGCAATAGACCGCCAAAACCCGATCGTGGTTCTGATTATGCTGCAAGCTAGAAAATTCTTTTGAACATTGCAGGGAATGTTTGAAGACCCGACCTGTCACGTCCTTTCCAGGAAACGCACTCAATAAAAGCCCGCAGAACCCCTGATGCATCCAAGCTTTACTCTATATAACGGATCACAGCCTGTTCCTCGCAGCTTCGGTCAACTTGGCCAATGTCCACCACACACCTCAACGCTGCCTGCCCCATCCTCTGTCTTCCGAACGAAATCCTCGTCGACATTTGTGCGCATTTGGACGTAGATGACTTGCTTGCTCTCGGTCAAGTCAGTAAGCCCAAATACTCATCTTTTGTCACCCCTCATTTCCTGTTAGACATGCCGTGAAGCCTCGCAGCAAACTCGCGATCAGAGCATTTGGTTTCGAATCCTGAGAGAATACGAGCGGAGTCTTCCCCTGCCCGCAAAACTTCGAAAGTCACTTCTCGAGTTGCAGTTGTTGGAGAAGGATCTGCAATCCATCGTTGTGATGATCCGTCGTATCGCAGTGGCATGGTTTCAACCAAAACAGGCCATTCGTCTCCACCGGCCGACTAACGCAGGGCAAGTCGTCGGGCTGGAGCTTTTTATGGAAAGATGGCTTTTCAGCATCCACAAGGACGGGCAGGTGCTGATGTGGGACATTGCTTGCGTCTCGGAGACCCACAAACCGCGGCCAGTTCGCCTCCTCAACCTGGGCACGCACGAACTGTGGCACGTTGCAACCTACGACAAGGAGTCGCACAGCGTCATCCTGGTGATCTCCGCTACCAGCACTGACCATGGGTGAGTGGTTATGCTTCCGCTTCCGTTGCTTCAAAACCTTAATCCACGTGCGAACTAGCCCCACTTACACACGGATCTACCGAGTTCCCCTTCCTCACGCGGGTAGATCAATCCCAGGCCCTGCTGAGTACCTCCGTGGCATAGAGACGGAGGTTAACCACAAACCCAAAATGGTGGATGTGTCCAAGAGTTTAATTGTTTTCTCGCGCCCGACCATCATCGACGTCGTCTACTGGGGTGGAGATGGTCCTGAGTCCTCCATCAATGCTGTGGCCATGGATATGGTGAGCTTCTCCACCGAACCCACCGTTTTCGGGGGACTGGTAGGTTCTTCCTTTTATATCCAAACTGCCCGCCTCATTTGCTGTTGCCTAGTTTGATCAGATGAACGCAATTCGTGTGGTCGGGCCTTACCTTATCGTTTTTAAATTTCGAAGTATCGAAATATACCCTTTACGTCCTCGCAAGAACGTGCCAACGCAACTCCTTGCCAAGCATTCACTCTCTCCCAACACTTTCCGAGAAATGTTGCTCTCCGACCTGCAGATCTCTCCTATGGAAGGCGGGGATGGTCATGACAGTACCATTTCGTTCTCGTTCATGGGATATGATGTACTTGAAGGTCTTTCCCGATTTGAGGTCACTATCCAGTCTTCCTCGGATTACGCCATCTCCCCTCTCATTTCTGTCGATCTCGCCAATGTATACCCGCTCACCCACAGTATCAATGTGCTTACCCCACCTAACCATGCACCGGCTCCTCCTCTACCCGCCCCTGCGCCGCCGCCGGCACCGACAGCTCTCCAGCTCTTCCCCGCTAACGGAAGGCACACATATCCTTCGGCACGAGGCTTCATCAGCTCGTACGCGTTGGGTGCTCAAGGAGCCCGCGCAGTCTGGATCGAACGAAGCCGAGGGAAGAAAACTTGGGACTTCATCACATGGGGTAAATCGATACCGGGGACGGACGATCAAGATTCTAAGGAAATGGAGAAGAAAGTCGTTTACACCATTACTTCACCGGTTCAAGAGATGCGCGGTATGTCGCCTTCGTGCTGTCTCTCCTCTCCTCACGTTGACTGACTTATGGGCGCAGAATTGGACATAGACTGCTGTGCCTTGGGTGAATGTAGCGGTCGTATCGCCTACGCGAATCTCATCGGGCAGATCTACGTCATACCCGCTACGAGGGCATGTCTTGCTCTCGAGCAAGTTCTCCATCCACCTGCCGCTAGCCCGCCGTTATAACTTTGCGACACCCCCCTCTGCTCCTGCGCAGCTCCGCTTACGATCTTAACGAAATTTATTATACCCGTCATGGACATTTACAAGGACTATAACTTAGCCGGCAATCTCCCCCCTCCGCTCAGACGAATCGTCTCGCCGTTTACATACGGACACTCGAGGATCCACCTCACGGTCTTCGCGAATTCATCAGGCAGCCCAAAGCGTGATGGATAAACGATCCCATCGTTTTCCAGACTGCGACGCGTTTTTTCAGGGAACTTCGCTGTCATCGACGAAGTGAACACGCCCGGGGCTACCGTGACGACCCGAATGGCATGGCGAGCGAGGTCACGAGCCATTGGGAGGGTCATAGAGTGCAAAGCACCTTTTGTTGCCGAGTAGGCGGTTTGCCCAGGCTGCCCCTCGAACTATATATTCATGTTAATGGTTTTTTATTAGCGTGTAGACCTTCGATACTTATATCCTTTATATTCCTTACCGCGGCGGCACTGGAAACAAACACGATAACACCACGTTCACCGTCTTGCGTGTCTTCGGGTGTTACTTTGACCATGTGCTTCAAGGCGATCCGACTGAGATTGAATGTCCCGGTAAGGTTGACGGCGAGGGTAAAATCCCATCGGTCGAGCGGGTGCGGTTCGCCTTTGTGGTCGATGATCTTTGCGGCCGTAGCGACACCGGCACAATTGATTACACCTCCGAGGGCAGCACCTGTTCCTTGAGTCCAAGCGACCGTGCCATCTACCGCTGCTTGGATCTCTTCAAGTTTCGTGATGTCAAGTTTGAAGAACTTGACATGGGAAGTAGGTAGGTCTGATGGTGGTTGTGCACGGTCCAAAATAGAAACATAGGCGTTAGCCTTGAGTAGGTCGTGCACCGTAGCCAGACCCAAGCCAGATGATCTGCGAACCGGATGTCAAACGTTAACCAGGGTAAACCAGCATCATAGTTCCAGACTTACCCGCCTGACACAATAAACGTCCGCTTCTCGAGCTTCATGGTGGTGGTGGTAAAAGAGAGGCAAGTATCTCCGGCACACTGTGTACCGGTTTCAAAGGCGAGACACTTGATTGGACGAAGTCACAAGAACAGGGGGAGTACAGGGGCTGAGTCCCACGATTAGTTTCTCGCATGCACGTGGAAGTGCTCCGATATTTCTCATCCGCGTCCTTCATAACTCGACCGACCGAGCTCTTGTTCTCTTTCTCTTCTTCTTACTTCTCTCCCATCTTTACGGAACATCATAATGTTGCGGGCTTCAGTACGCACTCACAACTCTGACTTTGGGATCTTTGACTGACTTTAAGCAGTTCGGTGTACTCAGGCCAACGCTCCGCGGATCCTTGACCGCGACACGTCTTCAGAATCTGCGCTATTTGTCTCAGGAAACACGTTCTGCCATCCAAGCAGCAGTAGACTCAAGTCCTGTCGTTCTGTTCATGAAAGGCATACCTTCGGCACCTCAATGCGGCTTTTCAAAGGCGGTCGTGCAGATACTCCAGCTGCACGGTGTCCCCGCTGACAAACTCAAAGCGTACAATGTGCTGGAGGATGAAGAGCTACGGAATGGCATTAAAGAGTTCTCGTGAGTGCTACCCACAATTGTTCACGTTTAATCGTTCTAATAGTCTTTAGGGAATGGCCGACGATCCCTCAGATATACGTTAAGGGTGAATTCATCGGTGGTTGCGATATATTATTGGGAAGTGAGTAGTGGTTGTGATTAACGCTATTGCGTGGATCTAATCTAACTGTGTCTCTATAGTGCATCAATCAGGAGAGCTGGAGCAGCTTTTCGAAAAAGAAAATATCGTCCCAGCTCTGGAGCCTTCTGCTGCCCCCTCATCGTAACCCATGTTTAATAAATCCCATACACACTTCCAGCATGATATAGCCTATACTTGAATACAACACATTAGAAAACCACACGAAATATGAGGGAGAGGGTCACGTACCGGGTATCAGGATTACTCTGTATACTCGACGACCCCACCTGCATCTAACCTTCCCCGTCTGACCTTCTCTCCTCTTGCACGCAAAAGATCTTCAATTGTACGCAATTTCCCCTCTTCCGTGCTTTCCTTGAACCACCCCAAGTGATCCGCAATCAAATGGCTGAGAGCTCCCATAAGCAAGCCAAGCTAACGACAAAAGTATACACGTTGAAGAATACAACGCACCGGTTCTTGCATCCTGGGCATTGAACAATCACAATACCCCGTTCATATGACCGTTTTGTGAATGTGTGTGTTGAGCGTTCGGTGCATTCTCCCGCACGGCAAGTGAAGGTCAGAGAAAGCCGTGGTTCTAGAGGATCCAGTTGCATTTTCTCTTGAGGAGCGGTAGGTAGTGACGAGGGCGAAGCTTTCGTAGCGCCCTCAGTTGCTTTCGAGTCAGAATACCGCAGCAAACTCGTCGAAAAACCACGCGCAGGGAATGGCGGAGACTTGGAGAAAACATGAGGTCGGAGGCATGCTGACGCGAAGGAAGGGACTGGAGAGGAAGCAGACACCCGACATAAAGGTCTGGTGCTGTAGCGACACGACTGGGCGAGTTGCTTGAACATTTTGGTTGAACGAAGTTGAAGGGTACGAGGAGGAATAACCTAAAAGTGACGACGGGCGTTTCACTCTCGCTGACTAAGTCCAGACAGGGGGAAATAAAAGTACAGTTTTCTTGGTTGAAAATTCGTTGTCGTAGCAGGCAGCTTCTATTATACAGGTATGATATATAGAATAATTACGTGCGCCCGCTAGATTCCTGCTTGGGAGGAGGATACCCATACAGGAAGCCTTTTCGTATGGAAAAGACTCAAGTGAAGGTTGTATGGCCAACGAAAAAGATCGTGCCACACTGGCAGTTGCTACTATATACTGTAGGTGCCAATCAGAGCCAGGATTCCGAAGAACAAGCCCAACTGAATGGGATGTCAAAAGAATCCTGTTTCTGTATGGAAGGGGACGCCAAAGCTGGACGACCAGGTCCAAAACTGTTAGGTCCCCCCATTGAAAGAACGGGCGGCGAATCGAGCACGAGCTCGTGACATCGATTCGCGCAGCTCCGGACTCTCCCAAGATGCTTCGTCCTCTCTGAGTCCACGGGAGTTGAATCCCAATTCGGCGTCAACGGACACGCCGCGGACATGGGAGTGACGAGCAGGGGGAGTCTGAGGAAGAGAGTGGGTGGATTTGAAGGAGGATGGTTCGAATTGGGTGGCGTAGTAGGGTGCTGAGGACACAGCGGCGATGGTAGGTGGTGAGTAGGAGGGTGGTGGTGAGCGGGTAAATTGGAGAGCGGCCGGTGGCTTCATTTGTCGCTGCGAGTTTCTGCGAGAAAGCGAATGACGGGTGGGGGAAGGGGGACATTGATCTTCCTCTTCCCAGGCACCGCTGCCATCGTCTTCCTCATCTTCTTTTGCATCGCTCATAACGACAACTTCCTTGCCAAGGGCTCGTTTCCCCTCTTCGATTAGTCTGGCGACTTTATCGCCAATCCAATCCATTTGCTCGTCGACGGGGTCCTCCGAGGCTTCAGCATGGCTGAAGTCGAACTCTGGAGGTGGGGGAGCAGTGAGACCGTGTGTCCGAGAGGAGGATGCGATGGGGGCGAACGCGTGTTGAACACGCGGTCGGGGACGTGAACGATGCGAGTATGTGTGGCGCTTGTGCGCGGATCCGGCAACATGCCGAGTCTTGCGGCGAGGAGTGGTGGGAGGGGCTGGTTGGATGGCGGCTGGTTCCTCGGATTGCGATCGTTGGGGTTCTTGGGGTAGCTGTTCAACGGGGGTCCAGCCACCCTGTTGATATGGAGGTGGGGGAAGTTCGGCGGGCTCTTTGCCTCGATCTCTCCATCTGGATGATTGTGTGAGAAAAGGTGGATCGAGGATGGGAATAGATCAAGAACTTACAATCGGTAGACGGTAAGGCCCACTGCGGTACCGATGAGGGCAGCACTGAGTGCGGTGGAGACGATAGTTCCAGCGAGACCGCGGCGGCGCTTGGCCGGGGGAAGTTCTACGCGAAGAAGGATGAAAAGATTGTTAGAGCAGGCCATAATCAACCAGTGATATGTGAGTCGGAGAAAGAATGTGGGTGGGTTGGAAGGCGCAAACGGAAAGAAGACAAAGCGTTGTTGAAGGGGATTCGATGGTGGGAGGGGATGGGGGAATCACCCAGCACGAACTGTGCAAGATATATAGTGTATTCATGAAAACCGCAAGGTGGTGGATTGCACGTGTATCCCTCATGCGCATGAAACACCTCGCGACAGAAATGCTTGGTGGGGGGCAGATATTAGATACTCACCTGCAGCATCAGTCTCATCTACGTACTCGATTTCATGGAGCTCGTCCCTGCTCGTCGCGGCCTGGGGGTTCGTCGCCATCGCGCGATATTTGGCTGGCGTGTCGAGGTAGCCACTGGTCGATGCCAGAGTAGTCGCAGATTGACTCGGTGAAGCAAACGCTGGATCCCAGCCTCTCTTTCTAGATAAGGGAGGAGCAGGGGGGCTCGGATTAGGACGTCGGCGCTGGGAAATCACCCGCTGCGTGGGTACCGGGTCTGTATTTCGGTTCCTAATGCGGTCCTCGTCGTTTGTGGGCACTGGACGCGACGGCGGGGGCAGCGGCGGCGTAAATGGGTTTGTTAGTCCTGGTACATTGAAGCTGAAGGTGAACGGGAAGTTGATGGGCATGAGAGCAGGTCGTGATGGTTCGTGAACAAAAGAAATGGATCGTCGCCTTCAATGGACTTGGTCAGAAAATGAGGCCAGACTGCGTGGGAAATATCAACTACATTTTGGGGTGCCTTGGAACAGGGGCTTGACATCGCTTCCCTCAAACGCCTCGAGACAAACGCTCGACGATGCATGTCAAACCGTTCTACCGAGAATGTTGATGTTGTTTACCACAGCCGTGTAGTTTGCGACGTAGGTCCGGGTGCTGATACCGATTTCCGGTACGTCCGTGACGATCGAGACTTCCATAGTCCCGCTCCCCTATCGTGACAAAACTTAGGCTTACCAGTGGGCCACTTCTTTCGACTTGTGTTCCTCATCTCTGCTCGTTTCCTGCATAAGCCTATTGCTCTTCGAAAAGCTTAGATAGCACTCGGGTTCGGGACAGCGCTATTATGGATGAACTTTGTCAGCCCACGAGCACGCCATTGATCATTTGACACGGCCCCAACATGGCATACTTAAAGAAGGGAAAGCTTCACAGTGAAAATTACTCCTAGAACCCACCTCTGAAGCAACACGCAATGGCCATCGACTCAAACCCACCCTCCACCACCGGCCTCCTCAAATTCTACGTTCCCCCCGCTGATGGTGCCAGAGCATACCAACACATCAACTCGGACCCAACCATCGGCGAACGCAGGAGGAACTACACATTCCGCGAAGAAGAAGTGGTAATAGAGAACCTCCGAGGCCGTGAAAACACCGTCAGTTTAGACACGGCAGGCTTTCAATTCTACCGTCGTCCGGCACAGCATACGTCATTCCAGAATGACGAAGAGATCATCAAAGAATACTACCCTGAAAGTATTGAGCTCTTGAAGGAGCTAACTGGCGCTAGCAAAGTGGTCCTTTTCGATCATAGTGAGTTGTCGCCAACCCATAAGCACGGAATCAAGCAACTCATGGATGATTATAGCCATTCGCCGTAACCGCCCTGGAGAGATCGAAGACACCCCACAGAAACGTCAGCCAGTTGCACAGGCTCACGTCGACCAAACTACTCCTTCAGCAATTGCTCGCGTCCATCGACATCTCCCTCCAGACGAAGCGGAGAAACTCGTCAACAAACGGTTCCAGATAATCAATCTCTGGCGACCCATATCGCATATCGCTTTGGATTGGCCTCTCGCACTATGCGATTTCCGTAGCGTCGACGTCAAGAAGGATTTGGTGCCGGTTGCTCTGGTGTACCCAGACCGAGAGGGGGAGACGTTTGGAGTGCAGTATAGTCCGGATCACAAGTGGAAGTACTTGCGCGGGATGGAGCCGGACGAACTTGTCCTGATTAAATGGTGAGTAATCTCCCGATAGATGATGAGCGGTGACTGACCTTGGGATGCTAGCTTCGACTCCATCCAGGATGGTAGTGTGGCCATACTCACACCGCATACGGGTTTCAAGGACCCGTCGACGCCGCCGAGTGCCCCACTCAGAGAGTCAATTGAACTGAGAGCTCTCGTGTTTTATGACTGAGATGTTGACAGCGTATTTCATTCTTGCAGTTAGGTTCAGTGTATCTGTTCACGCCTATCATATTTGTGTTCAGGCCCATAAGTTTTACTATGTCGTCTATGAGTCTGGTTACCTCTGGAGTCTGGAGGCTTGTTCAGTCCCGTGTTCAGAAGGTCGCAGATCCTTGTTCGCCTGGTAGTAAGCGACGAAGCAAATGCACTGTTACTTCCAAGTACATGAGGGAAGTCTGGGTGGAGAAGAACTGTCAAGCCGCTGATCATGATGCATGCGTTCCGCCGTTGATTTGTGTTGAGTAAAGACCAGCCAAGTTAGATTCGCTCGCCACAGAACGGTGTTTATTTCAGTTCTCTCTTGTACGATGGAGAAAGTCAAGAAATTTGGCCTTAACATGGTTGTGAGACTCGTGTAGAGTACTTATTGATATTGAGCGTTCGTGGCCGGGTGTTACGAGTGTGACAAGTGACAGTCACTCTCAAATTGGGCGATCACGGGGAAACGCGTTCAGGTCTGCCCTAAACTTGAACGATGTCGACGATTTCGCCTCAAGCTCTGACTTCTGATATTCAGCTTGCCCTGGAACAGGCCGTCGATCAAGCCAATAGCGCCTACGCTCGTGCCACGGACGAACTCCATTCGAAGAAAAAGACGAAAAGGAAGCGGACTAAGCATTCCGACGCTGGAACCGTCGATGGCGCAGATTCAAGTCATCGCGCTGGAAAGAAGAGCAAAGTGCATGAAGATGGGGCTACCGCGACGAAGGTGTCGGAGATGAGTGGGCCTTCGCAGGAGCAGGAGCCTATCCACGACGATGTCCAAGCTTCAACTGCAGCGTTCATTTCTGCTATTGTCGCAGCGGCCTCTGATGCACCCGTCGATCCATCCGCGTCCTATCTCCAACAGGAACTCCCGTTTCCAGATCAAAATCCCACTTATGGATTTCTACCTGGAATGGCACCACCACCGATGGGTGTCCCTTTCTCCGACCTTTCATCGGCTTCCAATGACGAAGTTCTGCGAGCTATCCAGGCTTTGGACGTTTCCAAGATCGCTGACGTTCTCAAGACACTGAACGAGGCTGCTGCAACGGCGAATATCCCCTTGAATTTCCCGGCAGGTTCGTTTGATGCACCCCCTTCCGCTGCGCGTCCTCTCCCTGGTGCGGAGGCTCGACAACCGTCAAAGAAGAGCACGAAGAACCCGAAACACATGAGGGCTTTGGCTAGTCGAGCGGCTGAAAGACATCACCCCTCCGATCACGCTGAACTTCTTGCTACCAAATGGATGAACACCACGAAACTGAATGAGCTAGCTAAATCTGAAGGTTGGTGGGTTCGTTCGTCATGTGTTCGCCTTCTGACATGGTACATTAAGGACTGGTTTATAAAAAGGGCAAGTTCTCCGCTATCGAGGAACAGCAACTGAAAGATGCCATCGACAAGTATTGCGAGGTAAAATCGTCTCAACGCGCGCTTGATTTCCGCGATTTACCTTGAATCTAGGAAAAGCAGGTCTCCTCAGAAGAATTCCAGGACTTGGTTTTCGGCAAGAAGTCCAAAGAAAGTACCTTCTGGTCTGACATAAGTGTGTAGCTTGTCTTCGAAGACCGTACAAGAGTTTAATCCTCCTCTCAGCCATCGCAGTTCCTCAACGGCCCCTCATCGCCATATATCACTACGTCCGTCGACACTATCACCCTTTGGCTCAGCAGGGCAAATGGACTGCTCAAGAAGACGCTTTGTTGAAACAGTCAGTCCTTTTCATCATTATTCGAATCTTCCTAAACGGGATTCGTAGGGCTGTTGTCGATCTTGGTCCACAGTGGGAGAAAGTTAGTCTTCGAGTGGGACGTATGTCAGCAGACTGCCGTGATAGGCATCGCAACCACATTGTGAATCGGGAGATACGCAACACTGGTGAGCTACTCTCATTGACTCAGGCGAAGTTCTTTCACTTACAAACATCCTATAGGCACCTGGACGCGGGAAGAGGAGGAAAAACTAACAGAGATTGTGACCAAAATGACGGTCGACCAAGGCAAAGACTTCGATAATGATATTTTCTGGGGTAAAGTCAGCGAGATGATGGGTGGCATTCGTGGTCGGCAACAGTGTCGAATAAAATGGTTCGTGTATCACCCTGTCTACAAATGTTTCTGACATTCCTGTGCAGGACGGATACTCTGAGTAATGCTGTTAAGAATGCTGGCCAGAAGGCGCGATGGACTCAGCTGGATGCCTTTATTCTTGTTCATAAGTGAGTACCCCTGTGCTCCATACCGTGCCAATTTTCACCTCAGCTACGATAGAGTTGACTCACTCAATGTCATGGACGACACTGAGATCGATTGGAGAACACTGTCTGATCCAGACTGGAATTTGTGGAGTGGGCACATGCTTCAACGACGGTGGTGCTCGATGAAACGAGGAATAAAGGGACACGAAGACATGACGCATCGAGGTACCTTTGTTCTTGCTTATTTCTGTGGGTCCTTGTATACTTATGTCTCTTACTTACCGACCAGAAATTATGGATATCTTGAGGGTGAAGAAGGCTCAGCTTCCCCTTCCTTTGGGAGCTAGTAAGAAACGCAAAGATCGCAAGGTTACCAGCTCTGAGGCCATAGAGGATGTCCGGGACGACGAGGATGATGAGGAGGAGGTGGAGGTTGAGCAGATGGCGTTGTAGGCGTAGTTGGAACAAAGCAGTAACCATAGCATAACCCTAACCCCAAGCGGTATGGCTGCTCCATATATACCGTCTCCACGTTCCTGGGCTCGCATAACCATCTTCGTTCGCCTCGGCCCACGACGCTCTTACCCACCGATTGAGGCGTCGACGACGACCTTGAACTCGACGACGACATGACTGACCCATTCACGCTGCCCACCATTCTGCGACTTCCTCAAGAGCTGTTAGATGACATACTATCCCTGCTCGACCTACATCGTGACCTCATTAACTTCGCTCTAGCTTCCAAAGCTTGCACACGCCTCGTCATACCTAGGCACGACGAATATCGAGTCATTCGAACTCGATATATCCTCCCACATGTGTGGGAGCACCTGGCACGCCGTGTAGATCTCAGTCGCAATATTCGTCAAGTACATATCTGTTTGAAGGCGGATTATACGGCTTCCGATCACTCACCGACGAGTCTTCTCAAAGATGCGATTCAGCCAGGCACGGATGCGGAAAGCCAGGCCCAGGCTACCGCTAGGAATATGGGAATCGCGATCAGTCATATGCATTACTTGCATACGTTTACTTGGAGTTGGGATAAGGCAGTGACTTGCGATTCACGTATCAAGCTGGTATATGAGTATGCCGTCTTTGATGCGTTGCGTCGTTTGAGTTGTCTATCTCGCCTTTCATTGGAGAACACCTTTCTGCTACGCCACCCACTTGATGTCGATGCCAATAGCACGTATCCGGTGCGTTGCCTTTCTCCTCGGCCCGACGCCCGCTAAGACGTCTGAAGCTATGGAGCCTATCCAATCTATCGGTTCTTCGACTTGAAGGGAGTGACTGGACAAAACCGAAACATATACCTCATGTTTTGGCTCTATTGCACCGGTCTCCAAACCTAATGGTGAGTCAGAATGTCTTCGAGCCAACGCCGTGCTTACTGATTGGTGAAATGTTTGTAGCACCTGGACTTGCCCGCGGAATTCCGCCTTCCACCATCTCTGAGGTTCCCCAGACTCGAAAGCTTGAGGATGATCTTCCAATTCGGGGCGACAACAGAGATTGACTTTCATACTGCCAACTTTATCGAACGCCACCCCTCGATCAAGCGATTGCACTGGTTCCCCATCCAACATGATTTGACACTCGATCCAGATGCTCTGCCTAATGTGCAACTGTTGCGCACGTCCAGCCGAGTCATCAAGGCTCTGACGAGGGGCTTTTGTGTCCGGAAAGTTGAACGGCTGGAGGCCCTCTCTCTTACGCGTGATGTCCTTGAAACGACGGGTTTCCACCGGGCAAGTCTGCGGCGAATATCGTTGGCGCATTTTGACAAACTATCGACACTACGAGCACTTGCAGTCACTTTCCCGAGGATAACACATCTCTCCCTGCCTCCGTTTGCACCTGGACACATTGCTTCTCAAATAATTGATATAGTGAGCCATATATTCCTGGACATTTTTCTTTGACTAATGGTTTATCAGGAAGCTTGGCTTGAGCTCCTTGCTCTTTTTGCAGACCTGCAGGTGATACGTGGATTGTTTCTATGGAGAGCCGTTGACTGGGATAAAGCTCGTATGCATGAAGTCATTTCTCGGCTAGTCGACCTCTGCCCGAATTTGCAAGAGCTGGATTCTGTGAAATACAACCAGAAACGGGGGGCGTTTAACCGAATAGTGATTTATCGGAAGAAAGACGAGCAGGATGAGGTGGAGGATGTAAGATATGAAATTGAGAAGCCTGACTATCGGTGAGTAGACTTGGTTTGCTTTGTTCTCGTTTCTGAAGCGAAATGTCATTAGGAAACCGTTTGACCACCTGGAATTCGATTTGTAGTCTTTTATGTAGTTCTCTACGTGTATGATAGAGCAGCAACCAAGCTACCAAGTTGAAGGAAGAATTGTGTGAAGTTCGGGGTTCCCACGGCGTTTATAGATCCTGTGGTGCCAACCTCGGCCACTGTTGCTGAAACTCAGTCCCGGCCACCATCATCGACAAATCCTGAATCCTACCAAACCAGAGGATTTCTAGTGGTTGCATTAATCTTCCGCGCTGGTTGTCGGAATTTCACGTCCATACCGTCCACCACGAGACCACAACTAGACTACATAGCTCGGTGCCGCGATGTCAACAATCTCAACGGCTTTGCGAAACTTCAAGGAGCCTTCTAAGGAGCAGCTTACCCATAACTTCTTCTCGCTATCGTCAGCGGTGTTTCCAGATGTCACCGGCGAGTCTCAAGATGCAGAGAAGATGGACATCAACGCTGTCCTTAGCTTGGGCGTGGAAGGTATTGAAGACTCATATGTACGTGCTCTGAATTGGATCGCGATGCGGCCACAATGGCCAAGTTGAAACGTCTCTCCAGGCTGGGAAATTGCATTTGATGCCACCTTATCTTGCGTTCGCGTCATTAGACCGCAAGTCAGTCAAGTTCACCCTTCCTCTATGCACTATCCGCCGAGTCGAACGCCTCAACGCGCGGGCGGGCATATACGCCCTCAGCCTGTCTACGTGGCACAATACTAAGATTGTGAGTGAACCGTGTATTTGGATTGTGATGAAGGGCGCTGAGTTATGCGTTTATGCGTGTAGATCATCCAACTCACCTCCCTCCGACCGACGGCCGACCTCTTCTGTTCACTCCTCCGAGATGCTCTAAAAGTAGAGCTTCAACGTGGTAATATGAAGGCTGTGAAGGGCTTCGTCAAATCATGCTACTCCGAAGTGTTGCTTGCTTCAGCAACGCCGGATAATGAGCGCGAGGACGGAAGCTTGGTTCAGGACGGGAAAGATGGCTCTTCGGAAAATGTTTATCATGGAGGGCTCGGTCTGAAATTCAGGTTCCCAGGAGATCCCAAGAAGTGAGTTTTAGGTGTCAATCATATTGATCGCGCTGTCATATACCGTGTTTAGGTTGCGTGAGGCCTCGAAAATCAAGCTATGGACGACATACCTCCGAGGTCAGGAACATTGCGTTATTGAGGAATATGACTGATAGTTCTGTAGCGCACGGTCGGAACCTCACCCTTCTCCGTTATCCTCAAGCCACTCGGCTCGTCCAAGTCGGGCTACCAAATCGCCTGCGGGGTGAGATGTGGGAGGTCTTGTCTGGCTCCGTCTTCCTTAGGTTTTCAAACCCCGGTTATTACGAGAAACTGCTCGAAGAAAATAAAGGAAGATCTTCGACAAGCACAGAAGATATAGAGAAAGATCTCCACCGCAGTCTTCCGGAGTATGCTGGTTATCAATCGGAGGAGGGTATATCGGCCTTGAGACGAGTGCTTCAGGCGTATTCGTTCAAGAATCCTGAACTTGGGTATTGTCAGGTGTGCTGTATTGTCCATCGTTGATACCCTGAGGCTGATACCTCCATCATTCTTCCAGGCCATGAATATCCTCGCAGCAGCCATTCTGATGTGAGTTCCATTCGCACTCATGAAAATACCATCCTCTAATCCCTTCATCGAAGCTACATGTCGGAAGAACAGACCTTCTGGCTTCTAGAAGTACTTTGTGACCGATTGCTGCCCGGATACTACGCGTACGTTGATATGCACCCCTTCACCTGCCAATTTTAGACTGACCTATTAACAGACCTTCTATGCATGGAACTCTACTCGATCAACGCGTTTTCGAGTCTTTGGTTCAGCGCTGCCTCCCCATAATACACGATCATTTCCAAGTTGTCGATGTCCAGTTGTCTGTCGCCTCTCTACCGTGGTTCCTCAGTCTGCATGTCCCTCGCTTACGATCACATCACTTGCCACTGACAAATCGCTTTTAGTTTCATCAATAGTATGCCCATGATCTTCGCCTTTCGTATAGTAGATTGCTTCTTTTGCATGGGACCCAAGGTCCTCTTTCAAGTTGGGTCAGTCCCCACCTCGTCTACCCATTCGTTTTTGTCTTGATCATTGCACAGATTAGGTCATTGCTTTCATTCTCTCATCACAACAAGATCATAACTCCTCTTCGTTATAGCCATCCTTAAAATCAATGGCGAGAAACTACTGCAAATTCAGGATGACGGTGGCTTTTTGAAGTACGTTGGACGGCCTTCATATAATGCCAACATCGTTGACGGGGCGACGTAGCCATATGCGAGAATATTTCGCGTCTCTGGGCGAGTCGGCCCATCCCAATTCTAGTGATCCAAGAGCCCGTGCTATCACCAATTTCCAAGAGCTTCTCCTCGTTTCGTTCCGCGAGTTCTCCGTCATCACTGATGAGATGATTCAATCCGAACGGAAACGATACCGAAGTGAAATCATTCATAGCATTGAGTCGTTCTCAAAACGCTCTTCGATCCGCAACCTGAAGACTCTTGGACGTTTCAGCAAGGACCAGGCTGGGCTTATCTATGATGCACTCTACAAATCAATGTGCATCGTGCCACCCCCTCCAGCGGTTGCCCCTCCACCATCCCTGCTGAATTCCAACGACGGCACGGAAGAGAAACCCGAAACTCGCATAGGCCTACGGACGTTCCAGTATTTCTTGAGCGAGGTGGCTACATGGGCACGTGACGAGAAGATCGTAATGAATGGGTTCCAGGTATTCACTTATTTTGGCTCGCGTTTCTCCCTCATATCAATGTTCAGCGCTCTAGCAACGCATAGACAGAGAGGTAGCCGAGCACGAGTTCATTGACCGTTTGTTCTTCTTTTGGGATGTTTCATGTCGTGGAGCTCTATCATTCCAAGTACGTATCTCTATACCATTGCCACTGAACCTAGCGTCTTACAATGGGCTCAGGATCTCGTCTCCGGACTTGATGGTGTTATGTTCAATGACCTAATGGAAAACATAGAATGGTTCTTCAATCTCCACGACAAGAATAAGGATGGTTTCCTCACGAAGGATGAGGTTTTGACACTGTCAGAAACGTTCTTGGTGAGCTTTTACCGATACATATCTAGTTGCTACTATTGAACAGACGCTTCCAGTTCATATTCCGCTATGAGATTGGTGATGCGTACCTCGGGGCTGTCAGCCGTTTCATGACCAATGCCTTCGAATATGGTGACGCTCTTCTCCCTCCCCAAGATGGGGCGGACGGTCAACCCCTTCCTTCTCCTACTATCGGTTCAAACCAGCCTTACCTCAACCTCGCTACGTATGCATCCCTTCCCAAACCTCCGTGGATATAGTTTTCACATATTCTGCAGATTCCGCATGGTCGTTCTCGCAGATGAAATTCTGGAATCATTCTTTGAGACCGACCTGTCCGCTTCCTTCCGCCTCGAGCCTCTACCAGAGATGGAGCTACCTGTGTCAAGCAGCGGGCTCCTCGGTGATATTTGGTCACAGATCGCCACTGATACCAATAAGAGGATGTTCAACATGTTCACCGACGAAATCGGGAAGGCTGTTGGGAAGCACCATGTAAGTGATACTCTCTATGATCGCTGCGATGTGTTCCGTGCTTACCTGGCGTTGTACCTCTTTCATAGGTCATACATAAACCTTCCATTGGCAGGTATACTAAACTCGAAGAGCCTAAAGCCCGAGAATCACTTCTTACACCTGGTATGCGGCGCTCGATGTCGCAAGGAAATCTGTCGTCGAAAGCCAAGGAAGACGAAGAAAAGGCTTCCGCTGCTTCGTCGTCTACGCTCACGGTGGATGCGATCACTCAACCATCCAAAGACGCCAGCCCAGCTCCTCCAAGTAGTGCCATCTACTCACCAATACCGAAGCCACTCATCCAAGCTTCCACACTGGCGTTTATGGAGCGTACACCATTTGCTATCGATGATGCTAAGGACGAGGACGAGGACAGTGACGGGGAATTGGATGAGGGAGACAATGACGATGAAGTGCTTGACGAGGTACGCCTAAACCCCCTTCCACACCTCCTTCCATCAATAATCAAATGTATTCCTCCCCACTAGGTGGACGCCTTTTTGGAAGCACATGATTCTGGTCTCACAGAAGCCGACAAGGAGGTTGCTAAAGGTCGGCTCAGTCTCCTCCCCAACGCTTTTTTTGGTAGTAATCTTCTCCTCAGATCTGCGAACCGCAGAACCAGTCAAGTAAGACTATTTGTGCGCCCAAGGACTCCCCTATACTCGCTTTGCAATTTTCATTTTCACTGTAAGATAGATACAATTTGGGATAAACAGATTCAAGGATTTGAACAGCGCGTTCGAATGTACACCCAAAGACGCATCGCGTTATGCATGCCCGCCACGGTCCTCCCATATCCTGATGGTACAATCTGATTCTATCGACCCCGTCGCTATCATGTTCTGCGAAGGATGAGTGGCAACGGCGACGACAACCCCTTCGCAAATTTTGAGAAGGTGTTGGCTTAAAACATTGCGGCGACTTACCAGTATGACCCTCCAATGTCTGGACAACCTCCCTCGTCTGCAAATCCCAGATATACGCTTTCTTGTCCTCACTACCTGCGACAATCCATTTCCCCCCGGTGACGCTGAAACAGGCCGAGATGCAATAAAGATGATTAACATGCCCGGTATATGTCTTCAGACAGCGAGCGCTTTGATAATCCCAGAGACGAATCGCATTGTCGTGCGCAGTCGAGAGGATATATTTTGAGTTTGGTGAGAACTGAACGTGCTGACTAGAGGGAACGTCAGTCGTCTCTTGACTACGTAGATGATGATAGAAAACTTACCATATGGCATTGTGACCCTCAGCCAAGGTCTTCAAGCATTGGCCATCGCTCGCGTTCCAGATACGGCTGTAATTGCACCCTGAGTCTGGGGGAGACTGAGAAGGGAAGGTACTTTACATGAGGCCGTCGCAAGAGCACGAGACGATCAATGAGGAGTCTCTATTGAAATGCACTGCTGTCACGATATCAACGTGTGCTTCCAATCGCTTTTCACATTTCCCTTCACGGTGAAAAGGGTCAATAGCTTCCGCAGATGAAGCAGACACCTATTGTATTGTATTACCTTTGGCAGTATTCCATATTCGGATATCAGCATCGCAGCCACCAGAAACGAGTAACGTCGAGGTACTGTTGTAGTTTACGCAGAAGACTTCTTTGGTGTGTCCGCGTAGGGTTTTATGTATAAGTCCCTAGTTTCTGGATCAATCATTGGTATTACAATTTAGCTCAGGATGTGGGGAGCCAAGACGTACTGAGTCAACATCCCATATCCGGATGGTCGTATCATCAGAGGCAGTCGCAAGGTAGACGCTGTCCGTAGACCAAGCGACGTCTGAAAGACCTTTAGTATGTCCTTTCAGATCCCTCACTAATTCCCCGGTAAATGGCGACCAAATTTTGACAACCTTATCCGCCGCTATTTCGATCACTTCAATAAGCCGAATGTAAGTGACATGGAGATCATCACTAACAAGAAGAAGCTAGCAGTGTGCCATCGGGACTAAATTTTACGGATGAGAGACTCTTGGTGTTTCCTGTTATGATATGCCGTAGCTGATAGTGAGGCCGCTCTCTCGGAGGGGCAGCACTTGGGGGAGGTGCTGGAGCGGGTGGTGGTGGCGGCATTGGCGGTTGGTGGTCAGGTACTTGGGGGTCGTCCTCGGTAGTTTGGGAGGCAGCATCATCGTCAGTAGAGCTATCATCCATGCCAGCCAGTGGATCCATAGTGACTCGGTTTTGGAAGAGTTTATTGATTGAGTAGCGCTTTAACTTGTGATTATCATCGCCTTGGGGTTTCAACAATTACATAAGCAATTGTTACTTCTTCAGTAGATCGTGGATGGTTCAAGTTCGCAACTTTCCAGGGACCAAACCGCTTCGAGGCTGGGTGAACTCGCCCCTCGCCGCCACATTTCCAAACCAAGTACAAGGAATTACTGGCGAGCGGCGGTCCTAGTCGTCGTCAAGAACAGATAGGACAATAATTTCTCGACATTTTTCATGACTTTTCCCTTTGATTTCGTCATATTTTCCAGGGGCGCATGTCAAGCCCAACTGTCAAGCTTATTCCATTTCGGTCATAGTCGCGCGAAGGCAACCTCCACTTCTTGTTTTCCGCAGACAACTGGCTGACGTCTTCACCGATGGGCAAAGCACAATCGAGTCTGACTCGGCCAGGATCATACGATGTTGGATCAACACCTGGAAAGGTCCTCGAGTGGATACCCTCGCCCTTCACAAAGAGAAAGGGTTCAAGCTAGCAGTAGCTAGCACAGGCACAAGCGGAAGCATATCGTTTCAAGTCAAGCGCAATCGGTTGCTACAAATTACGACTTGTGACCCTGACATTCAAATATATCTCCACTTACATCTTCCGCCCTGCTTACCATTGTTCTGAACTCGGAACCATATTCGTCTATCGCGAAAGACTGATTCATTCTCGGAGTCTCCTCTCCGCGTTGAATACCACAGTGCTCTCGCTTTCTAAACGGAGACATCTTTGACAAGCCGCGAGCTCCTTTATCACCTCAAGGCCTCAAGGCCAAATGCCGTGCCGTGTGTTCCCATGGAGCACCAGGATGAGGTACAACGTAACTGACCAGGTAAGGATCTCAAAAGATCTATTCAGCCACTGCACCTAGGGATCGAGGGGAGATCCATATCGTCGAGGCAAGCGCTCACATATATAGATCGAATAAGTGGGTTTGTCACCGCTGCTTCCACTCTTTTCATGCCTCACAACGACCCACAACCTTCCAACGCTCAGTACCTCAAGCGGTCTCTAGATGATCTCTCCCATGATCCCGGTGGTTCCCTCTCCGATGCCGTCCAGAGCGTCGTAACTGGTCGCAAAACGTGGAAGGCTCTCAAAGGGAAGACTGAAGCTGTCTGGCCCTCTTACCTGGAGGCGGCACTGATAAAAGGTGAGCATCGCGTCTTTTGAAAGACTTTGCGGATCAACTAAGAACTTTCCATGCACGCGGTCCAGCGTTAGAGAGGTACCGACCTGATCCCTCAACAGGCACAAAGCGTCTCGAACGATTTCCTCGCCGCAATCGCTTTATATCGGACTACATCTTTGAAACAACCGGAAAACGACGGACTCCAAAACAAGTGGGGAGTCGCTTACAGCAGATCAAAGAGACCTGCACAGAGCCTTGTGGTAGGTTCCACTTGACATGATCCCATTGTCCTCCTTGACCAAGTTTTTTAGTTCTCGGCTTGCTTCGACAACAGTCGTCCCTTCCCGCCGCTCGCCGTATTGATGGGCCTTCCCCTCCCAGTCCTACATCTACTGCCGAGTCCGCTCCTTCCCCTACGACAAGTGAACCCGAAGCCATCTCAACCTCAACTTCACCGAGTCCCACCTGTTATGACGCTCCTGATGACGTCCTCGACATTGCCGTCCACAATGCGTTCACTTCCCCTCGGGGACGGATTTGCCTGGAATTGACGCAGGACACTACTTGGATGCGCGTCAAGTGTGAAAAGCTGTCGCCGCCTTCAGATATCACGTTTAGCATATGTTCACCCGGATCGGATTTCTTCACGCCTTCAGTCCCAGACCCGTCTTCGAAGTTCATCAGCACCGTAGACCCTCGAGTCGTCTTTACCCCATCGACTGCCATCAAACCCACTGAATACTACTGCATATTCCATGTTTTTAATGGCGACACTATCATTCACACCGAGACTACACTCCTTGTTTCGGAGCCACGGGACAGCGGTGAACATTGTTACTCTACTCAACTCGCCCCTCAATACTGGGCCAAGTTGATCAGGTCCAATGGTATGCCCCACCCACTCTTTATTGACTACATGTTGACATAGTTGTCCAGACCTGTCCGACTTCTCAGTATTGCAAGAGGTCAAACGAGTGGCCATTTCGGATTCTCAAGATGCTACTTTAATCTCACTCAACTACACGCTCTCTCACTACCAGTCAGCACTCGCCTACCATGATGCACACACCCATAGTATTCCAATTGCCCAACCCCGACCTACCTATGTTTCATCCCTCCTCGGTGCCGTCGATGAAGCGTATTCCTGGCCCAGAGATGTGGGTCGATCGTACAAAGGGTCTGAGGCGCAAACATCATCGATTAATACCGTCGAAGACGAAAGTTACTCTTCTCAATCCTCGCTGTCTTATATCGAGTCTGGGGTCCGAACCACATACGATTATTCAACCCCATGCCCATGGTCATATCCTATGCACCTAGGATCCGATTCGGCTCATGAGCCTTACGCCTATAACTCTTCTCAAACTCAGTTCCATTCGTACGTTAATAGGTAGCTTGACCTACCGTGTTCAAGTCTTCCCTGACTCTTTCCTCCGCTCTCTCCTCATGTTGTTCGTATAATACTACCTACTGTGTTTTCCTAATCCTTCGCTGTGTATAAATTAGATGATCTAGTGAAAACTCGTACTCCAGATATCATATGTAGCTCTATAACTTCATCGTGTATATACGTCCTTACCTGTTACATTACAGCTTGAATTTAATGTAAACTCGTGCCCCTGTTGAGATTCATCCCTATTTTTCGTTTATGTTTCTCCGCCCATCTTGTCTAGGCAAGCCATATCGTTGGAGCACCCCACATACCAGACAATTGCGCTTTAAATCAAGTCGCAGCTCTCCTTTCGCGCATCCGGAGTCTACAAGCTTCATCACATCCGCAACTTCGCTTGCCCAGTTACCCAAGTTGGATGGCCTTCCGGAGGTTCGTTCACTTTCCCGTCCTTTCTCCTTGAATGGAAACAGGAAAAGCGGAAAGATGAAGTCTCCTTTTAGGTGATAGTGGTTGGACGAGCGAATGTCGGAAAGTCGTCGTTTTTGAACGCTATACTTGGTCGCAATGGTCTCGCTCATGTTAGCAAAAAAGCGGTGAGTCCTTCAGTTACGATTTTGGGACGCGTTGTGTTGATAATTGTTGTTTGTAGGGTCACACCCGCGCACTCAATTTCTACCGTGTCGGGCTAGAGAAACAACTTGTCGTTGTGGACGCTCCGGGTTACGGGGCAAGAGGAAGGGCAGAATGGGGGGACTTGTTCAATGAATACATCAAAACGCGAGCAGAGTACGTGTCTACACAACCTTCTGAGTGGGAGGCTGAACTGAACATTAACAGGTTACGCAGAGTTTACATCCTCATCAACGCGAAACACGGTGTAAAAGAGTCTGACCAAGGCATGCTCTATCATCTGCACGACATGTGCCTGGCATCCCATGCCCGCGGAACACCCTTGACGATACAATCCATAATCACCAAAGCAGATACATTAGCTGTCGAAGAAATGTCATCAAGGATAACCGAAATACGACAAGGTATCTTTGAGGCCGCCCCAACATGCCTACCACCATTAATCACCTCATGCGCGATGACACCCTCTTTTGGAATCGACGAGGCGAGATCAAACATAGCAAAGTGTTGCGACTTAGGGTGATCCGTTGTGATTTGGATAGATTAGGGAGATCGCTGGGGCTATGAAAAATACTATAGTATGTCGATAATGGATGACTGGACACTGTCGAGACGTTTAGTACTCAACAGAGTAAATTGGTTGGCCTAACCTACCTCATCAGCCCAATAAAGATTTGAATCACCACCCAAAGAAACGGCACCCATCTAACAGAAAGACAAGGATTAGCGAAGAGGATTTCTCGACAGAAACTGGGACGAACGTAGATATGTTGTATCGTGCAGCGGTGTACAATCCAACCAGAACATATCCCAGTACAGCCGAGCCAATGACAGCTGCAGTGACACTGAGAACGATGAAAGCGAACCATACAAGAATGGCAAACGTGAGCCGAGAACGGCGTTCATTCAACTTGGGAGGCTTCAACGGTCGGTGTTGCTGCTGCCTCACGAGAGAGGTGCGGTGTGTAGATGGTGACATGGGCGAAAGAGGAGAAAGAGGATAGGAAATCGTCGGATTATCTTCTTCAGATACGGATCCAACATTCCGTGATGGCGGAAAAGAGAGATTGAGGAAGGCATAGAGGCCACAAGCGACGAATATGGGTGTGTATAAGACTAGAGTCCATATCAGCGTGAATGTGAACACGTCTAGAAAGCTCAGCGTAAGTATAGCGTTCCCAGTGCGATACAATGCATCTAACTTTACCATGTGCATTGTCCAGATAGACCGCCCCCACTGGTATTTCATCACTACCTGGGGCTAACGGAATCTCTCCCGATGGGTTGTAAAGTGAAGGCCAGGAAGGTCGTGTCATGGATAGGGAGCCAGCGATGTAGATAGAGTATGTGGACAGGTAGAGCTCGCGGATTCTCAGAGAATCATATTAGTCAGGCGAGGTACGAGGAGGAGATGGTCATGGTTCGCGTTCAGGTTTGTTCTGCACAGCCACTGTAACTTGTTACATGTAAGTAGATATAATAGTCCACAGAAAAAGTCCTTCAGCTGCCATTCCACCAGGGAGCATTGTATGGAGGGAGACATTAAGTACGCAGTAAAAAACGAGGCGAGAATGTCCATGCGACGACCAAGAGTTCATAAGTAGGTGCAGAGGAGCAGTGGCAAATACGAAGTACGAATGGAGAAGGTGAGTAAATAACTAGCGACCGTAAGGAGTCAAAATGCCATGTCCTAGAGTTAGAAGGGATGCTGCGGCTGATGCAATGGCAAGATGGAATAATAATTGAGTGTTTTGTAGTCAGACACGAAAAAGAGATGAAAAAAGGAAAGCAGATGGAGAGCAAACATCTATAGGGGGAGATCGAACGACGGGGCAACTAGAGGAGAAAGAAGGGGAGGTCATTTCCGACGCTGTTGCTGCCATACGGCAAGCGGAACGTCTTCATCCCCCGCACCATTCATTTCGCTTGATTTTGGCCGCCTGTGGTTGTTCGGTTGAGGAGCAACAGCATGAGCGCTGACCCCCTTGCGAAGTGGCTTTCCATTCGCTAGTTGCGGAGATGGCGATGGTACAGCTGTAGCAGAAAGCGACCGACCAGGAAGTTTGCCGCCCGACATGCTATCGGAATTCATTCCTCCTACTAGCGATGGCTGGCTATGGTTATGTGGGGGAGGTGAGCGGGACCGTCGTTGGGCAGCGGAGCTAGATGATGACGATGAAGCCATCATCGGAGGCGGCGAAGGTGACGAATGACCTCGTTGTCGAGTTCCCGAGTTTGTTTGAGCCCACGGCTGGTCGCCATTCGTTACCGACGCTGGGGGCATTGCACCTTGTGGTAACCGTTGAAGCGACTGGTGGCTACTGTCGACATTGTAGTAGAACTCGCTCGACTGCTGTGGCTGGGGCTGTATGAGTTTGGGAGGTGCTTGATGCGCTTGTCGATGCCCAGGAGCAGAGCTGGGTCGCCGATTTGACATCCCACCATTATTGTAGTTGCTGTATTCCTGCTCCATCACCCGATGCTGCATCTCATACTGTGGCCCCTTGACAGGCATCTCAGCTGCCCGCCGCCCGCCATTGACGATAGCAGGAGGCTTCGTCAGTGGACCTCGCTTCGGGGTTTCCTTCTTTTTCATTTCCATCTCCCTCTCATGCTCCTCCCTTTCCCTCCGTTCTCTTTCCGCACGTTCTCGTTCCGCGTTCTCCCTCTCTTCCCTCTCCCTCTGCTCCCTCTCATACCTCTCCCGACTCTCTTGTTCGCTTCCTTCGGGACCGTTAGCATTGGAAGGCTGGGCGCCATTGGGTCCTTGAGGGGCGCCGGGCCCAGCTTGCGCTTTATTGATGACCCCCAGATACCAGAACATGAGGTTGCTGATGAGAACCTGTTCATACAAAGGACGTCGTGGATTAGCCAACTTGATATGGCTCAATCTGTATATCGCGCGTTCCACGTGAATGGGGTATCGTGCATAGACATTACCACCAGGAACATTCGTAGCCAGGATGGGAGATGGTGAGGTTGGTGCCCGTTTAGACTGCCCAAGCAAACGCTCAGCCGTTTCGCGACCAGATGAGCTTGAATGCGAGCTAGAGTCATCTTGCTTTTTCTTAGAGCTGAACAGGTTGCCAAAGAAGCCATTATCTTTCTCCTTTTCTGCCTTCTCCCGGTCCCTGTCCTTATCCTTATCCTTGTTCTTCTTTCCACTCTTGTCGCTGCCCCACTTGAACAAACTGCTCTTCTTGTCCTTGTTACGCTGTGGGCTAGGAGACATTGAAATGAAGGAAGATGCTGCTGAAGGTGGTGAAGTTTGGACGGAGAGGTTCTCGGATGAATGGGGAGGGGAGGCATCTGGGGGAGATGGGGTGGGGGGAGAAGGAGTTCGGGAAGAGTCTGGGTACGATGTTGGCTCGGAGGAAGTTTCGGGAGAAAGAAGTCGCTGTGGCTGGGGGTGATGGATGACCGGACCCAGTCCCTCTAATAGGGATGGAGGGGGAGGGGAGTCCGTTTCTGGTAGCTCTGTGTGGGTTGGGGTTGGAGGTGAGGTTACTAGGACAGGCGCAGTATCAATAGCATGGAGTTCCTCTTCATCCCTAGCATAAGCTTCGTAAATCAAGGCTTCTTCACTAAAGGAATCTGGCCGTGTGACGCTTCTTATGCTGGACGTGGTTTCATTAGAATAACTGCGAGACCGAGATGGAGCTTCGCCAATAGCTTCTAAATGCTCTCCATGATCGCTGCTGGACACATCGTCAGAGGTGCGCGATTCCTTGGGTAAGGCGGCCGATGCACTTTGCGACCGAATTGGAGCACCACGTCGGGACGAACCAAACCGATGCCCACCGCCATCGCCGGGTAGTCCAGGTTTGCGTATTTTTGTCCGTGCAGCTCGACGTAATATTTGACCCGGCGGTGGCACTATAATTGGAGCGTCTGCTTCGTCTGGCATGTCTGGCATGTTATCCATCTGTTCCATAGCTGTGTGTTGGGTAATGCAGTGAGGAACAGGGTCACGGCCGCTCGCAGCGCAAAGGCGGAGCCATAGTGGATACACATACCTGACGGTGAAATGTTGAGGCTTAAACTACGCCTAAGCATGGTTCGAAGCTTTGATGGGTCATCGCTTGTGGTCGCCTCCTCGGCCAGCTCCTCCAGTTTCTGCAGGTCTTTGATTGTAAGCTGCGGCCCGCGATTTACCATTGTCGAGCGATTTCGACTAAGGGGAATGATCTTCTCCTCTGCCTCGACGCCATCGTTCTCTGAAGGTTTGTACTGTCTACTGAGCATGGACCTCTTCCTTGCCAAGCCTGATAAAGTACTGGATGTTGAGTGGGATCTCTCCAATGAGGCATCTGAGCCATCCGCGGGCGGGACTGCTCGTGCATGTTCCTTGAGAAAGGCACGAAACTCTGCTGGAGCGATTTCCGGATGAAGGCTAGCAGGAACCCAGAAGAGATGAAAAGGGTCATCCGTTAGATGAGATTGAGAGGTTGCGGCTATATTGTCTCCTGCGGATCCCGTCGTTTCTGAGCTTGAGCTGTGGGAGGAACTCGAGGAATCATCGTGGATTAGAGATGGGCTGCTGCTAGCGTTGGCTGAAGCCGACCAGTAGGTGTTTGTGGGTGAGTTTGGCGGGGATTGGTTTGGGAGGTCGGGGTCGATGGTCAATGCACCTGGTGTCGTTGAGCGGCGGCGAATGTCGCGCAGAGCTTCAACTTCGCGTTGAATATCATAGGATGAAGGCTGCATTGAGGACGTGGGACGACGGAGGGAAGGGGGTGAGATGGAAACTGGGGCGTGCCTGAAGGAATGTGGACAAGACCAAGCTGTGAAATTCAAGTAAATACAATTCGGACCGCTGAAAGGGCCTTGTCGTCGTCGTGGTCGTCGTGGTCGTCGTCAACGTCGTCAGCGTCGTGGTGGTGGTACGAGAGAGAGAGAACGATTCTGGGTGGCAAGGCGTGGACCGATGACACAGTGGGAGTAGTCAAAAGGCTGACTCTGGCCGTTGCTCGTGTTCTCTCAAATTTCCTCATTCGTCATACAATGTAGTTTATTTTATTACTGAAATATCTCTAATATGCACCGTATCATCCATTCTTCATCGCGAGCCCGCCTGACGAGTCGTCGGGGACGTTGCATTCAACGCGCTGCTTTCTCGGCGTAGCTCCTGAATGACCGCCTAAATACAAGGGTTTATCACCGCAAATGATAGGAATAAAAACATGACTCTGCTCACCGCCAAGGCTTCTGGATTCACGCCGCTCTCAATCATCCCAATGCACGTTGCTAAGGTGTCTTTATCCAGCCCAGTGTTGAGCAGCTGCGACATGTCAAATAAGACTGGAGCAGGGCAGACTTTCAGCGACACGCGAGTTTAAAGCTTGATCGCAGCGTGAAACATACTGTCAAGCGTCTGCTGCGCCGAGTCAAGGCGTTGGGCATCCTTCGATGTGGTCGTTGACGACATGCTTGTTGCCAGATGTCGCGCACAGCGACTGCCCCTGCTGAAATTATTAGAGGCGCTTGATTGAGCGTCTCTCTCTAACCACATCCACAATCATCTATGGCTCCGGCAAAACCTTCCAAAACTACGACGACAAAAGGTCCAAAGCAGGAGAAAGTATGCCACCCATCATCCAGAAAAGCAGGCCAACTGGCACGCACTGCACTCCGTAAAAGCAAAATGGGCAATCTTGCCTCGAAGCGAGTAAAACGAGAAGATAACCAATGTACGGCATCCACTACCTCGATCGATTCATTTATCTGCACTGATAGAACCTTGGTTACGTAGTGAGCATCTTCAACTTCTTCTATCACGCAATACCAGAGGTCGGCGTTTTGACTCTGGAAGACATGCACGCTGTCGTCCGAGAAGTCTGGTTAACGCGGTTTGATGGAGAGCTAGAGGCAGAGCGAGCTGCTAGACGGAAAGGTCGACCAAAAAGCGTAAAGGAACAGAAGTTTGAAGAGATGAAGCTAAGGGAGTCAGAGGAATATCGTACCGGCGTCGGCAAGTTCCCAATTCTTTCCAAAATTTCTTGACTTATAAACTCATTTCTCTCCATGACAGAAGTGCCCGATCTCACCCATGAACCTACGGTCGAACTATTTCGACGGTGGGACCAAAAAGAAGTGGCTTTCATTCAACTGCTGCGATTCATACGTATCTCAAGTTCGAATCCTACGTCGATTGTCGTGTCGCGCCCTGGAAAGCACGCTACGATCGTTGCAGCTGCTCAGGAGGAACAAAATAGAATGGACGTTGAGATATGATATTCATTTACAGCCCATGATCAAGCCGCTAAGCTTCAACGGATGGGAGTTTGTATAATCACCTATAAATCCAGTCGGTTTTCCTTCTCGTGGTTACCCGACCAGTTTTCGGTCTCAACCTTCAATGCCGCGTCATCCGTACTCGGTTGCTTGTAAAGTGCGTGTGCTTGATGATGAGTAACACGAAGGGTTATCTGCTCTCTGCCGACTCCCCTCTTGCAGATGATCAACAGCCGGCTTTCGCAGTCGAAGCGAGTCGTGCGAGGAGTCCGATGATTGACACTATCGCCCAGAATAGGTTTTAACTTGTGCTCATGAGCCTTGTCTTGGTTGCAGTGTCCTCGAAGCTGGTGGCTCGTCCGAAACGTCTGATGGTCTAAGGTCTTTTACCCTAGGATCGCCTGTCATCCTCCCGTCGTAGAGGCTGCTGGACATGTGACATCCCGTTAAAAAAGGTTGCAAGTCCATACATCCCAACACCTCACACTGACAGAGTTTCCCCTCCCGAAGGTAGGCTGTAGCCAGCAGAAAAAAGGGGTCCCCCCTGGTTTCCGCGGTGTGTATTGACTATCTACGCGTACATGGTGCGAGTATACTAGGGCTACCCTATGGTACGAGTAAGAGAGGTGGTGTGCAACTCTAAGTGTCATAGTCAGTCTCCCAGTGCAACGGCAACAAGACGGGGATGAACATACCAATTTCAAAGGGGTCAAGGGAGTGTTAGGGGAAGACGCCCAAGGAGGACACCATTTAGTGACTCGGAGGGGAGAAGTGGTCGGTGAGATTGGTAGTGCTCGGGCGGGGAGCAGTGTCACAGACTGCACACCAAGGTCACCTCAACCAGGAGCACCCTCAGCCAATTTGAGCGGGATAAGTAGTCGGTAGTGTGGTTGCGGAGCCGCGTGGAAAAAAGGCGGCTAGTCATGAAAGACGTCGGTATGGCTTAAAAAAAAGGCCATAAAGAGCAGGTGGTTGGTGGTGCGGTCGAGAAGAGATGCATATGGGGTTCATGGCACATTAGAACGAGAGGAAGTGCCCGATGACGCTTGGAGCATGCGGGGACGTTGAAGAGACAAGGTCATCGTGACCTTGACTCTCAAGTCGTCAAACCACAGACACCGCGAGCTTGACGCGGGGATGACCGACTTCGTGGTTGGCGGCGCAGTCGAGGAGGGACATGAAGAAGGGCGGCTAGTTGCGAGGAGAGGGATCATCGGGAACGCGTGGAACATGCGTGTAATTGGCAAGGAGGTCAGTGGACAGGGCACAAGTAGGTGGTTGGTGGCGCGTTCAAGAAGGGAGACAAGAGAGCACAGAATTCTAATTGGCACTGGAATGGAGCTGATGTGAAGGAGAGGTCATGAGAGGGGTTGGATGGTGCGGTCGGCAGGGTGTGATGATAGCGGTGTTTGATGCGGAGAAGCCCACTTGGTTGAGCTAGAGAAAAGATATCTGAGATAAGAAAGTATAAGCGAGAATGTGGAATAAACTTACATGGAACGTATGAGTCCAAGAGACAAGACTCCGAGTCTCCATCCCGAGAATAGAATGAGAGTACCTGAAACAGGATGATACATGAGTACACGGACCAGAGACACGCGAGATCATGAAGATGACTTACAAGAGAAGCGGAGCGATGGCGCAATCAGGTAGGTGGTGTCCAAGGAAGGCGGCCCTGGTGGCAGGGTCGAGAAGGAATACACTTGGTATTTATGACAGAGGCCAGGGGAGGTGTCACTGATGACGAGGAAGGATGTGAAAAAGGGCGGCAAGCTGCGAAAGGGGAACAGGAGCGTAGCCATGAAGAAATGGAGGGGGTACGAGGAGCAGGTGGTTGGTGGCGCGGTCGAAAAGGGAGAAAAAGGAACGCGGCTAGTATTCAACGGGGCTTTGGGTTCATCCAAGGTTCATCATGGGTCAATCGACGCCCGGAACAACAAGAGGACTAGGGAGAGGGATTGTATATCAGGAAAGGAACTTGGAAGAAGATGGCATCAACTTACGAACTAAGAGGATGACTTGTACAATGCCACAGGGCTGATCCCTCTAGGTGAGAGGACAGTACTTGTGGCGCGGTCGAGAAGGGTTGATGGGCGATCACATTGAACGCGATTTACACGGGAGACACAAGAGTCGTGCTAGAGGGATAGAGACAACATGAGACCAAAAAAAAACAAAGAGAGATGATAAACAAACTTACGCAAGTCTGTTCCCACCAGGTTCCCACTGATAGCATCATCGCTCGTGTAGATGGAGGCGTAGGGGACGGCAACCAGAGGGAATGACTGGGAAAAGGAAAACATTCAGAACAAAAGAAAATGGAATAACACGCGGAAAAGGATATACATTCACGGCATGCTCAGTTGATGTAAGCTCGTGGTAACATTGTGTTCGCGATGGGAAGGCTCTTGTTTTGGTGGCTAAGGGCTCGCGACGCGACAAAAGAGTCAAGAGAATGACTAAAAAGCAAGGGTAGTTAGTGCAAATTACGAGGAGTACATACCGAGAGGGTGGTACACTTACAAGCAGCGTTATTAACCAACGGCGCAAAGACCGCGAGTGCGAGCCCATGAGGACCACGGTATGTCTATGGTGGTCTGCGGCATATTTGTGACAACAGTTGTGGCGGCCCGTTGATAGTGAGCGTGCCGATGAAGAAGGTGGAAATTCCTGGAAATTCGAATCATGTCAATCGAGCTGAAGTGTAAGAAAGTGAACCGTAAACTTACACGAATGGGAGGACATGAGCGCAAGGGTTGTCTCAAGCTGGCGGCCGAGTTAAATCTGCGTAAGGTATGTTAGAAATTCGACAGGAACAAGGAAAAGCGGTGATGGAACTTACCTGACGCGATAACAGACGGTGGTGGTACCGAACAAAGCTTGAGCGCTAAGAGCTTCAAGTCCTCGGCAACGTCCCTGAGGAGAACAGGGGGTCAATGAGAAAGGGCAGAGAATAGGACTGGATGAACTTACCAAAGTATGCCAGGGAGTGAGAGGGGATGGAGCTAGGATAGACAACGGAAGCAAGGATGACTGAGCAGTAGTGCCCAATAACAGAGACGGAGGAGGAGAAGAGCGGCAGGATAGTTCAAGGTCGTCGCAGCAAGTAACGACAAAACGGGACAGCATAGTGACGGGACATGATGGGGGGAGAGGTGAGAGACGGAAAATAGGAAGTGCATCTTATATACACACACCCTGCTTGTCCGTGTTGTGTCCTAGCCATTTGAACTCAGAAACCATCCTTTATTATCCTTGAAAATAATTCGAACATTTACCTTGCAATCTCCACCAGCGAGTCCCCAAATCTGTTGGACCCTGAGGGGGAATCCCTGGGGAATCCCCTACGTTATCGCTAGTGAAGCAGACGAAATAATCAAGATTGTTCCTGGAGGTAATCAGCTCGATTGGGGCATCTACATGCCAAAAAAAGACCGCCCACATCTACTCTGTGCCTTCGCACGCTGTCATCGAACCTTCAAAGCTTCTGGTTGTACCCGTCTCACAGCAAAGCTTCGCAATATTTGATGGTTGATTCAGGTTTAAATTTTCTTACTTTGCCGCAGTTTCTCCTCCGAACATCATGCACGTAATAATTCCAGGCCCTCTACCCAGCTCCAACGCTGTCCTCTGTGGTATCCCCGCTCTCTTACTCCGAAATTCTAGACATGCCTTACTTATTTTCCTGTCCCCAACAGTTCACTTGTTGAAAATGGCGATGGTGGAGTTGAGCGGAGCGAAACATCAAAGAAGTGTAGAGATAGCTCCACTAGAATACTTTGAGGCCTCGCCTGACCGCTCGCAGAGAATGTCACTAGAAACAATGTACGAGACCATTATCCATGATGAGTTTGGTTCCGAGGGGACTGTATAGAATCGACTCCTTCTGCCGCCCTAAAACGCTTCTAGCTTGGTTATGACTACTCGTACGCATGTTGTGGACTTGATAGGATAGCAATGCTAGTCAACAATGGACGAAGACTTTGAAAACGAACCCACTAAACGTCGACTCCTATGCCCCCCTAAATCGTTTGGACTTGTTCGCAATCCGTTGGCGTCGTTTCGGTATTCACTTCCGAGGACATTTCCAAGTGCGTGTTAGACACTTGTGAGCTGCTACTGATATTGAGAAGACGGAGCTCACCGTGATAAAAAAGAGGCTACTAGTAGTTGCGAACGTGATGGGGATTAGTAACTTGTAAGTACTTGATTCACCTGTCCAAGCTCGACTCATCTGTGATGGATATCTCTGATATTACTTTCAAGAGCAGCAGTAGTAGGGTACTTTCTTGAAGTCGATGCGCATGCTTTGCGAGCTTCAAGTCATGGCGTTGAACTTTGAGTAGCTTCGGTACGGATGTCATGGATTGAACTTTGGAATCGGATGTTGGCCTCGGTTGACTTTCGACGCCTGGAACTTTTGAGAATTCCTACATAGCTCAGTCTTCAGTTGCAGATACCCCTTCGGGTAACTTGTCGTGGCCTTTCTTTCAACGGAATGGTACACGATACGAAACTGGTAATTTTGCTCATCATGCCAATCCGACACGAAGTTGAATCAATGTTGGAAACTACACAAGACACACGTACAAGCGCAAACGCTTCGCACCAAATAACCAGCGGAAGTTTGCTGCCATAGCTATTACCTGCTTCCTACTCGACGGATGCTTAACTCGTTTTGCAAGTCAATTTCAACTCGCATCGCATGGTGATTACTACTACTACACATTCGACGACACCGACAAGTGGGCTTTAGCTGACTTGCGCAGGTACTCTATCCCAATGTGGGAGTGGGATCGGCGTGTTCGCGACCTCAAGGTATGATGTACAACGAGCGGGGTTACCTCATGGTTTTGATGAGTTCGGAGTCGGGGAGCATCCGTAACGTTGGCTAGAACGCGTCGGCGTCGTGTCGAACGTTCCCCGACGACTACGCACCGCCGCGCAGTGTGATGGGATCATTCCAAAGTAATATTAATTCTAGCTAGAATAGACGATGACGAGGCTAATTGACATCGCGCAGCCATACTCTACAAGGCCCGTTAAAATTTTCATTGGGGAATGTTTCGCGATCACGGGCATGTCTCTCGTTTCGACGGTAGGTGGATCGTTCGAGGAAGCACAGGTACGGTGGGCGCAGTGCCTGCCGCCCATCCATGGGCGTTGGCGATGCAATGTTCAAACCTGGATATGGGTTGAATTGATGGGGGTTGAAAGTGTCGGCGGTGGAGTGTTTGCAACGTCCCCAAATCGAGGGCCCATCTCGCGAGTGAGTACGTACACAACAGCGCAGTCAAGCGAAAGCTAAAAAATGAAAAAAAGGGATCATTCGCAGCGCAGTAAAATAGAAGGATGTCAAACCGATATGATACGCACCCTCGAAAATGAAGTTTATTCATTCTTCCTCCGACAACCGTGTACATAGGTCGCAATTGCTAACGAAGCTTCCATCGAAGCTCGCGACGGTCGAGTCATTCTGATATCAAGTTCCAGGTACCTACTTATTAGAATGAAGTAAAATATAAGTAAATTAGAAGCCAGACGAAAAGAAGGATATCACCCATACATATGGGGTACTCAACATGATATGAGGTATACGATCGCGAATCGAGTGCGCAAGCTTATTTATGATTGCGCTTTTTTGGGGGGAGGCGATGTTGGCGGTTGTCCAGGTCCTAAAGGCCTCAACAGCAAGGGTCGGGCTGGGCATAGTGGGCATCCCTCGGAGTTCGCGTATGTAAGAAAGTTAATTGAGTTGGAACGTTTCCAAGGAAGAGAGGAAGGAGGAGGGGGTCAAGCAGGGATCGGTGGTTTCGTTCGTACTCACCCTCCCATACCATCTCATCCATTCACTCTCATGTCCATCCTATACGTTCGCCGTCAATCTTGTTGCCGAGAGGCGATCCGTCCGCTCCATCCGAGTCGACCGCCATGACCTTCGGATTCTACTACCAAGTCGAAGCCATCAGGAACCAAGTCCGCAAGATCAGGAATCCAAAACTTACTAACCAATCCGTCCGTTCAAGTTTTTGACTCATTCTTCGTGCGACACTGGACGCACCAGCTGTCGTCGTCGTCGTAGCCGACCACTGTCATTTCACGTTCACGCACCGTTGGGCCCTCGGTCTGCGGTATTCTGTAACACCGGTAAGTAACTCGTTACGATCACGAAAAAAGGACCTCACCAATTTGACTTGACTTGAGCGGGTCTGCACCAGGTATCTCCGAGAGTCTCGAAGTTCGCGTCTAGGCCTTCGCATCAGCAACCATGTCTGAATTGGAGGACAGGCCATCGACGACTCGACTCAGGAACCTACGAGGGCTTTCAACACTTTCGCAGCTTGGTATCTTCTCAAGTATGTAATCGCATGGTTTTCGATTTCGGTTGGAGAATAGAGTGACACAGGCAGCTTGGAAGGTGCCAGTTTCCGGGTGTATCCACGTCGTCGAGGAATTTAATGGCACGGGCTGAGACGAGCCAGAGTGGGCCATGAATAATACTAGAGTATTATTGAATATTGATCACCGATTAGTATCTTGAAGATTTCGAAATCCATAAACCGCACCTGCAAGTCATTTCATTCGGTACGTTTTCGAGTTGTTCGTAGGCAAGGAAAGCTGAACGATTCAACAAGTCAACAAGGTGGCAGGCTGGAGGGTCAGTCAACGGTTAGCGCTTTTGGCGCCAGATGGACTTGGAGGTTGGGCTGACACCACCACCATCATCATCATTGTCAACGGTGTCCTCACCCTTCCTTCCTCCCCTCCGCTCCCCCTCCTTCTCCTTGTACCATTCGCATCCACTCGGCAATCCATTCGCATCCGCTCGACCTGGAAACGCGACCACCAAAAACCCGCAAGACACGAAGTTGCTCCCTCCCTCTGCTCCCTCCCTCTGCCCCCTCCTCTTCCCATCTCCGCTCCCCGGATGTTGGCCAAGCCCTCATCCTTGCATGCTCGCGCCCTCAAACCCTCCCAACCATTTCGACAAATACTCACTTGACAATCATGAAGGGTGCGGGAGATGATTGATTTGTGTGGAGTCGTTTTTTCAGTTTTCGGTGCGGGGTTTTTTTTTCTCCCTACGAGTCGTTTTCTCAAGTGCTGAAGCGATTCCTCCATCCTAGTGTCCCTACGCCCTCCCTTCGCATTGGCTCGCATCGAGGCCGTCGCGTCGAAAATCCATCGATCATAACAAAATGCTGGAAAGCAGTGAATCTCGAGCAACGAAATGACTTGGGTGGCCAAAGAAATGAGCATGGGTTTTTTCGAGTCCGAGTTGTACCTGACCATTTTCATTTTCGGTGCGTTTTCTCTTTTCCGCCCATTGACGACAGATTGACTTTTATTGCGCGCTATATACAGGCTGTTGTTACATGTGGGGAAGGGGAAGTGATGAGATGAGATGATGATGGGTCTGGGGGGACGAGGTTCGTTCGGGGGGACAAGGTTAGTTCGTTTCCGTTGCTGCGATCGAAGCTGGTGCTTGATGCGTCGCTTAGGATGGTGCTTGAAGCTTGACACTGCATACATGGATCGCGTCGCTGGGGGAAGCGTGGAAACGGGACGTGTGGGGCATGGATTGGATTGGGTGAGTAGAGTTTGTTTGACAGTCGTGTTTGTTCCTTGACACATGGTTGTGAAGGGAAAGCTCTCGGAACGCGCACATTGAGTGATGGATGTTGATGGAGGGGGAAGCAGGGATCGGTTGAGGAAGGAAGGAAGGAGAGGAGGGAGATCGGAGGAGGGAAGTGAAGGGCATGGGTTGGTGTCGAGTGAGCGTATCCGAATGTCTGACAACAGACACAGGTGGACGACGTGCGACACGCATACATCTAGATGGCCGTCGTGGTGGGTGGCAAGGCTTGGGCTGATGACACAGTGGGAGTAGTCAAAAGGCTGACTCTGGCCGTTGCTCGTGTTCCCTCAAATTTCCTCATTCGTCATGCAATGTAGTTTATTTTATTACTGCAATAACTCTAATATACACCATATAATCCATTCTTCATCGCGAGCCCGCCTGACGAGTCGTCGGGGACGTTGCATTCAGCGCGCTGCTTTCTCGGCGTAGCTCCTGAATGACCGCCTAAAAACAAGAGTTTATCACCGCAAATGATAGAAATAAAAACATGGCTCTGCTCACCGCCAAGGCTTCTGGATTCACGCCGCTTTCAATCATCCCAATGCACGTTGCTAACGTGTCTTTATCCAGCCCAGTGTTCAGCAGCTGCGACATGTCAAATAAGACTGGAGCAGGGTAAAATTTCAGCGACACGCGAGTTTAAAGCTTGATCGCAGCGTGAAACATACTGTCAAGCGTCTGCTGCGCCGAGTCGAGGCGTTGAGCATCCTTCGATGTGGTCGTTGACGACATGCTTGTTGCCAGATGTCGCGCACAGCGACTGACCCTGCTGAAATCATTACAAGCGCTTGATCGAGCGTCTCTCTCTAACCGCATCCACAACCACCGTGACCATGGCTCCAGCAAAACCATCGAAAACGACAACGACAAAAGGTCCAAAGCAGGAGAAAGTATGCCATCCATCATCCAGAAAAGCAGGCCAATTGGCACGCACAGCCCTCCGAAAAAGCAAAATGGGCAATCTCGCCTCAAAGCGAGTAAAACGAGAAGATAACCAATGTACGGCATCCACTACCTCGATCGATTCATTTATCTGCACTGATAGAACCTTGGTTACGTAGTGAGCATCTTCAACTTCTTCTATCACGCAATACCAGAGGTCGGCGTTTTGACTCTGGACGACATGCACGCTGTCGTCCGAGAAGTCTGGTTAACGCGGTTTGATGAAGAGCTAGAGGCAGAGCGAGCTGCTAGACGGAAAGGTCGACCAAAAAGCGTAAAGGAACAGAAGTTTGAAGAGATGAAGCTAAGGGAGTCGGAGGAATACCGTACTGGCGTCGGCAAGTTCCCAATTACCTGAAAAATTCCCTCAACTTATCCTACAACAGAAGTACCCGATCTCACACACGAGCCCACAGTAGAGCTATTCCGGCGGTGGGATCAAAAAGAAGTCGCTTTTATCCAGCTACTGCGATTCATACGCATATCGAGTTCTAATCCTACGTCAATTGTCGTGTCGCGCCCTGGAAAGCACGCTACGATCGTTGCAGCCGCTCAGGAGGAACAAAATAGAATGGATGTCGAGACATGATATTCATTTACAGCCCATGATCAAGCCGCTAAGCTTCAACGGATGGGAGTTTGTATAATCACCTATAAATCCAGTCGGTTTTCCTTCTCGTGGTTACCCGACCAGTTTTCGGTCTCAACCTTCAATGCCGCGTCATCCGTACTCGGTTGCTTGTAAAGTGCGTGTGCTTGATGATGAGAAACACGAAGAGTTATCTGCTCTCTGCCGACTCCCCTCTTACAGATGATCAACAGCCGGCTTTCGCAGTCGAAGCGAGTCGTGCCAGGAGTATTCCGATGATTGGCACTATCGCCCAGAATAGTTTTTAACTTCTGCTCATGAGCCTTGTCTTGGTTGCAGTGTCCTCGAAGCTGGTGGCTCGTCCGAAACGTCTGATGGTCTTTTACCCTATCAAGTCCACGAGTAAGCACTCGTCCATTTCGAATACCTAGTGTGTACTCACGTAAAAGGGTACCCAGACACCTTCTCCACCCTCTCCATTATCATTTGTGCCCGTGCTTTCAGTGATATACCTTCGTCAGACTCCAGAACATACCATCCATGAAATCGAAGCACTCCCTTTGAAGCCTCGCACTCCTTCACGGCGCGTCGTAACGCGCTGAACATCGCGTCGCCACTCTCATAGATGACTCTGTCTCGATGGGTAAATGCAAATGCTTCGGTGTCCTCGTTCTGATCTCCCTCTCGCCCACTGCCACTGGAGACTGTCTGAGACCTGGGAGGCTTTCCCAGGTTCCGATCGCGCTCGCGTTTGCGGTCCGCCCTGACTTTTCCCTGCTCACGGCATCTGTCGCACGTCTTGTACTCGCTTGGGATTGGCAAGGGCTTGACGCAGTTTGAACAGTATTTTCGTGTTTCAGAGTTCGAGGTTGAGCCACACATCTCTGGTCGCGGTTGTTGGGACGGTTATGTATATTCAGTGGCCACAATTTCGCGCTCGAGGCCAACTTGATGCATTGGCCACAATCACTTCGTTGCCTCACATGACGCTCCTATCTACTATGATTTCCAGCTGAGCATGATCATTCTGATGTTGTCGCTTCCTTGTTTGCTGACCACAAATTTCTACTCTATAGAGATCACCCCACGTCAAAGACGGAGATGAATATCGCACGGGCGTCGGCAAGTCGCCAATTCTCTCAAATCGTTTCTCCGCAAACTGGATAGAGTGCTTATGATGTCATGAAAGCTTACTCACTGCGATCGTCACTAATTTTGTATTCAGATCCACAAGATACGTCTTTATTTGCCGCGTGAAACGAGATCAGCCTCACAAACAATGTACCCAGTGATTCCGAACACCAATACAATACGGCTGTATTACCCTAGCCGAGGTGAAGTTGCTGGAAATTCACGTCGAGTCAGTCATCCGTCTCAATAACGAAGTCAAGCAAAATATCCCACGAATGAGGTTTCAAACTTCAACACCGTGTCGTCCATGACCATGAAATAGCTTTGAGGATCGGCGGCCATCTTGCCCACCTTCCCGCCGATGCTAAACGTCGCCTCCTGCTCGCTATCCCTGCTCCAATGGTTGTTTCCCCAGGTTTCTTTGGCGCCGGCTTTGATGGTCCAGTTGGAGGATCCACCAATGCTGACGCTAACATCGACGCTGGCTTGATTGCTAACCCAGACCATTTTCTGCTCTATAGGTGTATCATATCAGCGGATGTCAAATGCGGAAGAGTAAAAATATACTGACGTTTGCTTGACTAGGTTTGATAGGAAACCAGGAGGCTGAGGTCTGCCTTCCATCAGTGAAGGTATTTTTATATCCAGACTGTGCACATTCCTTGCTGAACTCGATGAAAGCGAACGGGGAAGATTGCCTCCTCCTTCGCGTAGCAGGCATACTTCATGATTCTAAAGCAGGTGTTATAGAATGCCCATGCCAGCTTTCCCAATTCAGACAACTTAGCGACGTCAATTTCTCTTTGACATGAGAACATTCCCGCTCTTTGGCAGCCTTTCTGAGCCTTCTTCAAGCGAGGGATTCTTCTATGCTGGAGCTTTTTCGATCCAATAACGCCTTGCTGGTTGTACTTGGCCGGGCAGAGTGACGACATTCGATGTACCCGGTCCCTATTTTACGCCTGAGCCCCCTTGACTCGGACTTCGCCATCAGACTACCAACTCCTTGTGGATCCTTTCTTTCACAGAACCTTGACTAGCTTGACTGCCTGGAGCCGCTGTGTGCTAATCGGTCGGAATAAACTCGTCTCTCCGCCTACTTGCTCGCCGCCCTCATTCAACTACTGGTTGATCCTAGTCGGTTTTCGCAGTGTCTACCGCTTTAAAGACCTGTACATTGTGCTTATTGCGCTGATCCTTAACTTCGTTCTAGGCAATACACCGTGTAGAGTACGTGAACTCCAAATTTCATGTATCTAACTACCACACATGAACTATTGGGCTCTTTCCTCAGGCGATCTTGATTTGCTGGAAATATAAGGAGCCGTCAAATTCGTCCTTTCCATTGACCACCGAAGAAACTTATCAACTCACCAACTCAGGCGGGAAGACCAAAACCGCATCATCTTTGACAATCACATAATTTCCGGGATTGACAGCGAAATGGGCCTTTTCCTTCTTTCCAACAGACCTAACAACCGCCTCCTGCTGTTCTTGTCTGCTCCAATGGTTATGTCCCCAGGTTTCTTTAGCACCTGCTTTGATAATGTACTCGGAGGATGACCCAACGGTGACGCCGATGTCGACGCTGGATTGGTTGCTGAACCAGACCATGACTAATCTGAAAAAAGAACTCTGGTCAGCGAGCGGGAAAGGTAAGTAATGGCTTTGGATCAGAATTCGTACGAGAAGTGGTATCGATGTTGATAAGGTTGACACCAGAAGTCTGGGGAACCTTCTCTTTCGCATCGACGCCTTTTTATATCCAGCTTCGGTGCGTTCATGGTGAATTTGGAAACATATAAGCTGTCTCCTGGTCTTCACCGTAACGTGTGGTATACTTCTAGGGCAGGCGTTATAAGCAAGCCATATCCCCAAGCCTTTCTGAGTAGGCGACTATGCGTCGCTAGGTTGACAGTAGCTCGAACACAACCGTCCGTTGCCTCTATCGTACTGTTTGTTCAATTCCGCTTGGCCGGCTGATCGTCCAGTCATGGCACAATATCTCATTTCTGAGTAATTGGATCCGGCGTATAGGTACATCTTTTCATTGCCTCCGTGAATACAGAACAACCCACGGATAGTGCACCTAATGTGACCTCTTCTTCCAAGCCCCATCTAACCAAGATGAACTTGCTACAAGAGGCAAACCCGTCAGTATCCTTTCCGAAAGAGGTAGTCCAGTCATCTCACCACGTCGGCGGTGAACTTGGTCGCAGTGTCTCCATCAACCAAGACATAACTCAAGGGATCAACCTCCAATCTGCCGACCTTCCCTTTCACATCGACAGTCATTATCTCTTGACCACCAGATCTTTGCCAATGGTTTTGAGCCCAATACCCGACACCTGGGCTTACGTTGTAGGTACCAGTAGCGCCACCAGATGTATTTGCACTGGTGATGCTGACACCAATGGTGACACCGGCTTGGTTGTTGACCCAGACCATTTCTACGCTGTGTATGTGCATGTGGTTAGCCAACGATGATATGTCGGGGGTTGAGAGAGAGAGAGGTACCAATCTGTACTGTGTTTGCTGACTAGGATTCACTAGCTGTGCTTAGAACCAGGAGGCTGAGGTCTCTGTCTAATGGTTAGAGTGAATTTATACCTTTGCTGAGGACCCTTTCTGGCTGATTTGGGCTACAAATGTGCCAGAATATCGTCCTCTTCCCGTCCACTCAGCGAACATACAGCACGGTTCTGAAGCAGGCGTTACAGAGTGTCCGTTGCTTCACCTGGCTCTACGAAGGACTTCGAAGAATTCAAAACACCTCTAGACTAATACGACCTGCTCATCATGCTCATTTGCTTTGGCTAGTATACGTCGCGCATGACTTATTGGAGGATCTGCGAGGTCTAGCCCGACTCAGACCATTTGGTAGCATTAGAATCATCTCTTGGTGTCCTAATGTCTGACATAGTTTCTGAGAACTTGAGCGAGGAAGCCTTCGATTACTCTGGATTGACCAAGCAGTCGCGTATTTGAGCGAGAAGTGAATGGTGCCAACTCCTGAGCCCTCTTCTAGCTCCTGAACACGTGCAACATCCCCTCTTCCTTCCAACTTCCATGATGAGTTCAGCCTCAAGTTCCTCAGAATTCCACCGTCGCTCTAAAATCCTAAGCGAACTTCTACAAAGATGTTTCTCGGAAGATTCCGTATGGCCCAACTTTGCATTATATAAAAAATCTGCACACTCACTTCAATTCAATTGTCGCAGGACTCAGAATTGATGAATTCTTTGGTTATGGGAGAAGTGCTACAAATAAGTCAACGAAATGATCCTAAAGTAGACATCGACGGGGATCAAGAGAGTGATGGAAAGATGCCGCTCCTCGGCGGGCTCTCGTCCGCCGATATCAGGCGCTTCAATCGCGCCGCCGTCCAGACTGTCAGTACCTATTTGTCCATTTTCCCTCGATGTCCCAGTGACGCGAAACCTCGTGGACAGCTCGACCCCGAGCAGGAAAAACGTTTGCTCGAGGAAATGGAGGCTATCCTCACGAGTATAGCTGAAGTGCTTCATCCTGAGGGAAGCACGCCAGATGATCTCGAGACACTGCCGAGCGAGATTCAATCCTTGACGGAGGAGATAACGATGTATGAAGGTGAGGTTGATGTGACTCGAAGAAGAATCGCTGGGCTGGCCAAACAGCTGAATGAGGTTTGTCGGCCCCCAGTAAACGTAGCAAGAGTTACGCATGTGTATCTCATGCTTCGTCAGGTACATCCACTGCTTGAGGAGAAACTGTTACATGCCTTGGACGTGATTCCAGGGACGGTGCACAAGCAGCAGACGGCAGAAGCCAATTTACAGGCGGCAACCATTGAATTGGGTTTGATGAAACTGGCGTACCTGCGATCTCGAGTATCTCAGGCGATTTACGGGGTGACGGCCAGCGGAGAAACTGGGAGTGGGTCAACTATGTCGGAGGCATTGGAGAGGGCGAATGCCAAGTTGAAGGCAGATGCGCGACGCATGGACGAGGAGGAGCGGGAACTAGATAGGCAGTTGGTTGCATATGAGCAGACGCTTGCGCTTGTGGACGGAAGTGGGGGATTCTCACAGGTGATTGAGGATTGGGTGCGTGTGAGGCGTGGGATGGACGAATGCAGGAGGGATCTGAGGAGACTCGGTTGGACTGGGAAGAGCGTGTAGATTGGGCGCTTAGTAATCCGAACGCTGCGCGCCAAAACGGATGAGGACCTTCACAGTGCAACCCTCACAGTCATCTCGCATTTGCTCTTTCTCTCTTTTCCGTTGCAGCAGAAAACATGAGCGACGGTAATAATAACTCCCATCAGCGCATCTCCATCGGCTCTTGCTCGGCCTCTCCTCCCCCTTCCCTTCAGCTCTCATACCACTTTTCCAATTTGAGGTCAAGCACGGACTGTTGTGGCTGCAACTCCTTGGCCTCAGTCCCCTGCACGTCAAATCAGCGCTCGAAAAAAATGTCTGGCGGCTGCGTAGAATGTGTCACAGATTGTGAGGAACCGTCCTGCTCGGCGGTGGAGCTCTCCCAGTTCGGTTGCACTAGCCAATGCGTCGATATCGTCCATGTCGTACCATGTCCTTATCCAGATGCCCCCGAAGGACAAACAGCACCGTGCTACATTGAGTGCGAGGATATACCCGACTGCGATGCCTGCGAGCCTGGGAAGTTTGTGAGTCACGGTTGCTTGATCTTCCAAACCACCAAACGTTGAGCTCGTTCCTCTAGGCATCACCATGCTCTGCGACACATACTTGTCTTCCGGATGCCTTCGGTCCCTGCAGCGGAGCGAGGCCCTTGAACTCTCTTCCGGATGCCTCTTTTGAAGCTTGGCTGTGTTCAACATGCAACACGATGAACAAACAGCAACAGCATTCTGACAGCAATGCATCCACACCATCGATGCCGAAACCCCTCTATCCAGACTCGGCCATGCAGCATAACCAATGGCCGATGAACAACTCCATGACAGCTCTATATAATGATGCCTTCATGACGTCTATGGTGCCTCCTATCCAACTTGGAGGCGACGCCTTATCCAAGTCTTCAGCCCCGTTCAAGGGCTTGCAGTCTAGCAATGATCATCAAGATATTAGCAGACACAGTGACCATTCTTCTTCCCTGCCTTCATCCCTTCAATCTACCCCACCACTCGTTCATTCAACGCCCTCAATACCTCCCCCTTCGTTCACATGCATGTGGGGTGACTGTCTCGCCACGTTCCAGCACCTGTCTGAACTGGTCGGACATGTCAACCTCCAGCACCTGCGACTACCTTCTAACTCCGCACCAGATACGAGTGTGCATACGAACGATTCTCTACCGAGACTACCATTCTTCGACAACCGTTCGCCACCATCACCATCATCATCTCAACTACAGCCCTCCCCCGTGCCTCCTGGGCATGATCCAAACAACATATTTTGCCTTTGGCGTAACTGTCACGTAGCTCCTACACCAAACTCCACCCCCGGTCCTTCGTCAGGGAATGTATCTGATTCTTTTGCCGAGGCCCTCGCCGCTCACCTCTGGCATGATCATCTTGGGCTAACGACTCCGCTTCCGAATGGACTTCCCAATACCCTCCCTCAACCCAACCCTCCATTGCCTAGTCTCTGGGACTCTAACGCCCAACCAGCCAAGCCACGTAGCGACGAACCCTCGCCACCTGAATCAGACAGCGGCCCGGAGACTGAGGATGCGAGCCACGGGCACGATTGTTCTGTGGAAGTCCATCGCTGTTTATGGCAGTCGTGTGACCAGACATTTGATACATGTGATGATTTGACAAACCATCTCACGTCTGTTCATGTCGGAGGCGGTAAGGGACAGTATGAATGTCGATGGAATGGCTGCGACAGGCACGGGGATAGGTCGTTCACGAGTAAACAGAAGATATGCAGGCATCTGCAGACGCATACGGGGCATCGACCTTTCAAGTGTCAGATATGCAATGAGAGGTTCTCTGAAGCTGCGACGCTGCAGCAACATATACGCCGACATACGAATGAAAGTAAGCTACCATTCCGTTCTCATGTTCTTTCAAAGTTTGATCGGATGACTCATAATTCCCCTCCCTGCCGTTCTTGTTCCTTCCTTGTAGAACCATTCAAATGTTCTCACTCTGGCTGTGGGAAATCATTCGCTACCAGAGGCGCACTTACCATTCATGAACGAACACATAGCGGGAAGAAACCGTTTAAATGCAACTACTGTGAACGGTATGTGGAACCACTTTTTTCCGTTCGGAGGTCGTTGGTTGTTAATACTATTGGGGCTTGTAGTGGTTTCTCCGAATCGTCGAATTTGTCTAAACATGTGAGCCTGATCCCCCGTTGCGTCTCTAACCATGGACGCGTGCTGATGTGTTTCTTCAGTTGCGCACTCATACTGGAGCACGTCCGTATTCGTGCTCCGTATGCGAGAAAACGTTCGCTCGTCCTGATCAATTGTCGAGGCATATGGGAACCCACAAGTAAAGTTTAAGTCCCAGTATAGACGCATACTACCCTACAACTTGAAGCATTACTGCATCCATGTACACGTACCATGTACTTACCTGTATCTTATCATTATTTACACTAGCTAGGATAGAACCTTGTACTATGTTGGGGGTTCATCTGAACGTTCGAATCTGAGCACAGAAGGGGACTGACCGATGACCGAAGAGGTACGAATACTTCGGCAGATTCAATTCAGACCCAGCCTGGAGGTTATCTACATCCAGGTTCAACAATTCACGCGGTGATGCACCCTCGTCCTCCAATCAAAAGCCGTGGATTTGGTCGTGTGCCTGCAATTCCCGTGAGACGGGGGCTTGTATGTGTATCCTGCTCACCGCGGTCATAACGGGATTTCTCAAATCTCGTACGCTCTGCTTGCACTCGCAAGCCTTCGGCAATTGAACGTCGGGAAACGGCTACGTCACGCGGCTCCTGACCCCATATCCGAGAGTCCCTATCCCCTATGCGGCTGACCAGTCATGTTACATCAACGACCGACTTTCCTCCTCCGTCTCTTCCCTATCTTCTTTCCAAACCACCACCATCATCACTATAACTCCTTTCCAAAACAACATGGTCTATTCCTTGAGCCACTTCAAACGTTCTACTCCGGTCAGCGCTGGCGCTTCGACTCCGGCAACGCGTGTCTTGTCTGGCGATTTGTCTGGTTCCTCCTCGGTCACCACGAAGATTGGTCAAGTTGCGGTTGATGCAAAGGAGCCGGTCTCCTTCCCTATGAAAAGTAAGTTGTCGCGAAGTTTGAGTAGGCTGATTCCTTCCAAGGTAGATACATGCGCTAGCCAGGATACTGTCAAGGGGATCTCGCTCTCGAAGGTCGACAGTCAAGAAACCTTGAGGTCTTTCTCGATGTCCGACACGAGCTCTTCGTCGGCTTCAACCAGCATCGTCAAGAAGAACTTGACCTCGAGGATCTCCGATATCTTCGCGACGCGATTCCGTTCGTCATCGAGTATGCTTCAAGTTCCTGGCCAGGCCGAAGGCGAAGGCGGACGCATCGAGTTCGCAACCTTTGAGGACTTCGACGACGACTTCGACTCTGATTATCCCGCTCCTCGTGGTCCTTTCGAGTACCACCCCGTCTTTAGTGCTTCCTTGTACCCTCCGACTCCCCCTCTTGACACCCCTTTCCAAGCGTCTTATACGGAAGGGTTTAGGAGTACCCTGAATCTCGACATGCCTATTTCCATCCCTCTTTCTCTCCCCTCCCCGAGCCTCGCCTTGACGCGTTTGCCATCCGAATACACCAACGGCGCAATTATCTTCCTTCACGACGAAACGCCCGTCACACCCGCCATCCACGTCCACCCTCCCTCATCCAAAGCCCTTCGTTCCCAGCTGCGGGCGGTTTTGAGCGACGTTGGAGGCAATTGGGAGAAGACGCTTCCAGACGCGTGGATGAGCAAGAAGGGCGCGCCTGTGGAGAACGAGAGCATGTTGACGGCGTACAAGTTGAACCAGGCCTACGCATATCCGGACCCGAGGGTTGAGAAGAGGCGGGTCCGGTTCGTTGATGCGCCCAAGGTCGTCGAATATGTCCGCCGCGATTCTGAGGACGGCGACGCCGATGACGACCAGTGTGACGAGGTCGAGGACGAAGACTCCGATGAGGACGACCGCGAGAACGAGCAAGAGTTCTCCAACAATACCGACGACAGCGTCAGAGACGTCGTTGACCCCATCAGTGACTTCGAACGCTATGAGGAGGAATTACTCCTGAAGACGATGGGCTTGCTTACGCGCACGATGGAAATCCGCCTGCTTGCTAAGAAGAAGGCACGCAAGATTCAACTCCCGGATTCGTGGACGCCGAGGATGATGGTTCAAGCTCAACACTCCATCCTCGTGAAGAGCGCTCCTCACGGCACACGCAAATAGGTCCAGAAACTCTCGAAACGTCTTCAGAAATATTTACTACGCTTCATCATCATCACTTCTTTCTTTCCTTTCCTTTCCTTTTCCTTCCCTCCTGCTCCTGCTCCTGCTCC